>DWAP01002563.1:0-13277 GCA_018230625.1 Heliconius eleuchia | reverse complement strand
GTTTATCTAAGATTTTGAATGAAATATTAATAACTAGATAATTGGTATACAATATTGGTACTTTGGATATTATTTTAATCCTTTTGATTAATGTTGGTCAGGATTAATGTTGGTTGTTGTGTAATTGGTCTGAATTTGCATAGTTCATTAAATTTTGACAATTAATATTATATTTCATTAAAACGCACTAGTTTTTTTAATGATATTTTATTTTTTTATTAAAAGAAGAGTCATAAGTTAGATTTAACGTTATATCGCTTAACGTAATTAAAAACAAAGATTTTTTTACGTGATTCAAATTATTACGTGTGGTAGCGCGTAGCCAAGTTCAGTAAAACAACTGGCGAGCAGCACCGTGTGTAATTTTACACGAACCTTTTGAAGCCACTTTTTACCCCTTCATAACTCAAAAACTATTCCACCTAAACCTGTTAAATTTGGCTCAAATAATTTGGCATCCAGTTAAGTAATTGGGTGTATATAAAAGAAAAACTCCGAAACTAGTATTTTTTTGATCATTTTCTTATTTACACTTTACCATTCTCACATATGCCCTAAAGAGAACCAAAGGGCCAGTGACTAATTTCTCCCCTTTGGGCCTCTTAAAGGGGAAACTCATATTTTCTACGACAAGAAAGGGTGATTCAATGCTTATTTATTTTATACTAGCGATCCGGTTTTCGGCTTCGCCCGCTAGAACTACTCAATCATTTACGTACTAATCTAAATTATTTTCGTGTTTATTTATTTATTTATCTATTTATTTAAAAAAATACATATTTATCTTAAATTTATGAACCGATTAAAATAAGACAGACACTAAATGTTAAGTGAAAACTACACTTAGTTAAATCGTGTAAGCAGATTGTGAGATTAGCGTGAGCAAACGCACAGACTACAGTTTTATTAATTTAAATTGGATAGAATGGAATCATTCTAAACATATGCAAATCAATAGTAGCTACTTAAAATTCCATTACTGATCAGAGAGCACCGTGCAAATGAAAAATGTTTCTGTTTTACCGGCGCATGTGGGCCAAGTGGCGCGTTAAATTGCGACAGCTTTGTGAAACATTTTCAGTAAATTTTAAACAAGTTCAGATTTTATTTAAGTACTTTCATTTAGTAGTATATACGAATTGAACTCTGCGTTGAGTATCACGTGTAGTGGTGTTTTAGTTATGTAGCTATACGGGTTTGGCTAAACATAGTGGCCAATAGATTTTGTGATTTTACTTTTTTTTAAAACAAATATATAAGCAAAACATATATTTTAGCAATATACTTTCGAACTTTCCACGGGTCCTAAAATTAAAATATTACTATTTCTATTAAATATATAGAGCTTCACAGCACAGAGTGGGCAGAGGGCACCTTGTGTAAAATCACTCCGCCTCTCACTTCTTCTACAGAATTATGGAGGACTTGCCGGTTGACTGGCAAAACTCAACGCCGCGCTTTACCTCGACATCAGACCGAAAAAAATAAAAACATTAAACATTTACTTTCCTCGGGTGACAATCGAACCCACAACTTATAGCTTTTACAGTCATACTCCTGCCCCCCTCATTCAACTATTTATGATATTTATGATTCATACTGTATTTTATACATTAACAGTGCACACTCATATAATAGCTCTACAGTTTAAAATATCCAGCCTAGGCCGGATGGCCATAGAGCTCTATATTCGGCACCCTATCCACCGTTTGATTTGTTTTATTCGTAGCCGGTACTTTCCGTTCCCCATTCGAATGAATCAAACCGAGCGGACTCATTTATTTGATACCCAGTAGAAATATACCCATATCACATATGCAGTGCACTGTGCGCCAGTGTTCCCGATATTGTTGGGCTGGAATGCTTTTTCATAAACCACTTTCTTTTCACAGTTTGCGTCATTTGAATGTATAATAAACATATTATTTACGGTTAGTTTATATTTTAAATAATTTTTAATTTATTAGATTTTAACTGAGGCTTCGCCGCCATTGATATGACACTCTTACCGCTGGTACAGACCGCAGGGACCGGGCTACATAGAAATAATTTACATTATATAATATAGCACCAAAGCCTTCCGCAACAAATGGAGTACACATAAATAAATTTTCAATTCAAACCAGTAGTGCTCCTTGCGTTTAGCACTTATTAATATTAGTATAGACATATATTACGAATCACTTTTAAGCTGTAGAAAAATATATAGATTGGAAACAAAATTAAAAAAATGATGAATGATTAAACTTTCATATCGTACACATCCTTGTATACATTACATTAATATATTTACACAAAAAAGATTGTACCAAAAAAAATTATACTACTCCTATATAAGTTAAAGTAACAGCACAAACCAGTATTACCCAATACAGTCTACTACCCGAAAATTACTGTAGGAAGTTAATTCCCCTAATTAAGTACTTTATCTAGATGTAAAATCCCACCTTCCAAATTAGTCTGAATTCGAATCGGGTATACGGGTAATCTGAAAATTGGTACAGCAATTATCTTTATTTCTCCATCTAATAAGCGAGCGAGCTATCTTATTAAATTAAGTTAATGGGTTGCGTTCGTAATCCAATCCATGTTCTAATTAACCATTAAGAAAGTCATCCTCGTGCTATATTCTGTAATGAATTTAAAGGAAACTTTGCGTATTAGTACAAGTGAACTTTCCAAAGCAAAAGTTGGATGTTTGAGACGTTATCGTGGCATAATTGAGAAATCTAAATGATGTCAATCAAATGTCTTTCTAGGGAATGATGAAGAACACGCGGTAGAGCGGGCGAAGCCGCTGGTGGGTTGCTCGTCATGAATTTAAAAATATTACTTATTTATTATATTAAGAGACATTAGACAATAGTTTAACTAGTCTTTAAACTTGTTTATATTCTTTTAAAGTGTCATTCCAAGTTTAGTGAAGAAAAATCTTTTTTTTTTTTTAATAAAATTTTTATCGCGGAATCAGTCCAAGAGGCGCGGCTGAAACTTAGGTTTCAATACGAGGATGTTGTCTTTTAAATGATATTGGTATGAGGACACGAAATTAATTTAGGTTAATAAATAAATAATTGAGAATTCGAGCAGTCGAAGCCGTGAGCGGGTCGCTCGTCATAAATAAGTTACATTGTTATTATAATAGAAATTTACATAATATAAAATTTTACAAACGGTATTATACATATTCATGCTTTAATATATTACGGCGTTGAGTTCTGCCACTCAACCCGCAATGCCTTTCGGCATTCGGCAGAAAGTGGAGAGAAAGTCTTAACACTAGGTTCCCTCTGTGTGCGGGATACAGCGTGAAGCTGATTTATTTAATATATTACGAGTACATTCAGCCACTATTACTATTCGTGTAACAAAATACATTTGAATCACAATGTAATCATATGAAATGTTTCGGGCGACGGAATTTATGCGGTTGTAATTTTTTATTTTATCGTTGCAATAATTTAGAGAGTTTATTTGGATGTAGGTGAAAAGTTTTCGATTGTTATGTTTATACATATTTTTTTTAGTTTCACGCTGTATCCCGCATGTAGCAGGGTCATTTTCTACCAAATTCTTTAGGCATTGCGTGTTGAGTGGCGGAACTCAACGCCACGCTTTGCCTTCATACGAGAGCGCAATATGAACTATTAAATATTTCATTTCCTTGAAGCGAACCCACAGCCAGTCGCGTTTATAGTAACACGTTTATGCGTTTTTAATTAAAACTAAATGATAATTTAAAACATATTTTTTATTTATAAAACCAAAAATGAAGACGCAGTCATGGTTCGATGGTCGAGTTCGAAAGTAAGTACTTACCAGACTAATTGCTACAGATATGGATATGAGAATCTCAGTTGTAGAATTATTTCATTGTATATATTTATCAAATGTACACAATTTAGTACCGCAATACGGAATACGCACAGTGAAAAAACTTTACTGAATTTAATTCTAATTTGTATCAAAAAATAAACACAACAAGTAAACGCAGTGTGCATCTTGCTAAAAACTCTCATAATGATTCCATCGTTTAAAAACAACATTTCAGTCTTCATAAAGACAATTTTCTGTTTTAATGATTCCTATTTTTCCTTGTTGTTTTGTGATGTGGTTAGCAGGTGTTTCTTTTTTTTTTCAAATTAATTAAAAGTCACCGTGGACCGGCTAACGTGAACGTGCCCAAAATACTGCCTAACTTTCCTTTTATTACAACTACTTTATTTCTGTCTGTTCAGTCTTAAATTAAAAGGTGCGCCTCCGACGGTTGGAGGGAAAAAAAATTACGTGCTAATAAACATTTTGGAAATTAACTCTTAGTTTATAAATTTTGAATTGAAAGTATTAAACAATTGATTTTCTTTTTAAATGAGGCCGTCGTAGCGCAATGGCGCAAGTACGAGACTGTACACGCGAAGTTTGTTTGTTCGATTCCCCCTCGGGGAAATATATTGTTTCTTAATATTCTCATTTCTTCTCTCTAGTAACAAAGCAAAGCGCGGCGTTAAGTCTCGCCACTAAACAACCGATGCCTCGTAGATTTGGAGATATATGGGGAACGCAGTATCTTAACTACAGGTTTCCTCTGCCTACCCTGCTGTATGAGACAATTCAAAAAAATATGCTTTTAAATTTCGTTAAGGTTTCGCTTACGTTTTAATATTTTAGAATTAAAATTTTATTTTAAAAAAAAATATACTGATCGTGTTTTTTAAATAAAAAAAACTACCTACAAGTATTTATAACCAAGTAGTAATAAATAATACTTACATTAATCCCTTCCCAGCAATCCACGTCTTGTCATTAACAAGATTGTGAATTAACCTGCAAAAATAGAAAGAATAAAATTAATGATCTAATAACGGGAGCATTATTGCTTTTATTTCATTCACGTGTAATGTTTGTTTCTTGTTGTTTAGTAATAATTTTAGAACTAGAAATAATATGTAGCTATTTTTTTATATTGTGCTGTATTCCGCACATAGAATAGGGTACGCAAAGGGAACCTAGGCACTTATTTTGTTTCTTCATTCCCATTTAGATACTTCTGTTCCCCGATTCTTTCTAGAGCGAGGAAATGATATAAATTCCTAAACTCTATGTTACCTTTAATTCTCACACACGCAATCTCTCCATATTATTATGCGCGGTGCGATGTATTAAAAATGTCAACCTATTTAAGAATTATGTCTCAATATATTTTGCAATTAGAGACACTCGATGTATATACACTGAGTCTACCGTGTATGGTGTCGTGGTTTATTCGTACCATTATTTTCAAGAAAAATTTGTATTGACAAAGCAGGTTAAAAATCATTCGAATCGAATTCTAGAGAAGTTGAACCCACAACCTGTCTCGTTTACACATACACTTACGCCCCTGTGCTTTTACTGGCTTCATCAATTTCAACATAACTCAATTAAAACGTTTAGGTAATTGGCTACAGCTCCCGATGTTTTCTTATCTTGTGTACTCAATCCTACGTTAAAATTTTCATACGTTTCTAAATATGTTTCTTGCATTAAGAATTGAGGCCGGTCATGGCGCAGAGGCACAAAGTGTGACTGTAAACACGGCTTGTTGTGGGTTCGATCCCCAGACGAGGAAATGAAATATTTATTTAAATTCATATATCCATTGCTTCCCTCTGGTGTCGCGGCAAAGCGCGGCTTTGATTTCCGCTACTCAGAATGTCAATGTCTCCAGAATTCAGCGGGAAGTTGGCAACTGAGTATCTTAACACTAGGTTCCCTCTGACTACCATGCTGTATGTGGGATAAAAGTACAACGAAATTTTAATTTACATTTGTAGTTGAGAATGTCCCAAGAAAATTAATAACATACCTACTAATGACATGATATTAGTATTTTATTTATATGGCAATACATTTATTTATAAATCATAGATACATCTATGACTTTTGAAACATGTCTGCTTAAATTTCGATTTTTTCAAACATTTTTTTCCACTAGAAATTTACTTTGAATTTCTGAGAGATCCATGTGTTTCTAATTAATTAAGTAACTGAAACCTGTTCTTTAATTGAATCGCGCCAGTGAAAACTGAAAACCATTAAAGAATCACTTCGTAATCCGTCTGTCCATCTCTCACTGAGATCATTAAGATCTTGAGATCGCGTGGAGGTATAATGTAATAAATATGAAATATTCAGGTCTATGATCCCTGCAGTACAGAAAAAAACGACTTTCTAAGTCAATGAAATCAAAAGAAAATATAAATGCTCGAAGCATTTATACATCGACCTACAAAGTATGTTGCATGAAATTCGCCGCGTAACCAAAATGTAATGGGGCACATCCCGTGGACCTACACTTATAAAACTCGGCACGAAGTGTTAACTTACAATAAGAACCAAAGAAAAAAATTGAAAAGTGAAAACTTGAAGATATTCATAGAAAAAAATAATTACTAATTTATATTTGTAAAAATTCATTACAAATTTAAATTTACATCTTACAAAAAAAAAACAAAAAGCAAACCTACGTTTGTCAATTTGTAAGAGTTGTACTTTCCGTTGAGCTACAATCCTGAGATTGGTACGTGGGCGAATTTGACTCGCTCTTAATCGGTTTTTTTATTTTAATTATGAAAAGAATCTCGAATATTCCTTTTACCCTTAGCAATCACTGTACTGTATTAAAAATTCTTCAGGCGTAATTTTACAAGTTCTAAGAACTCATTCTTTAAAATAGTATAACTTTTTTTATTTATATATTAAACGATTGAAATAAAATAAAAAACTAAATATTAAGGGAAGCTTGCCAAAATATAATAATGAAAACTGTAGTAAATTTGGTTAATCCGTTTCTGAGTTTAGTGTTAACAAACGCTCAGTGAAACATACAAAAATTAAAAAAATAGTTGTTTTTGATTCTATTACGTTATTAAATGTAGTAAAGGTTGATGACAGTGGACGAGGCGAAAGAGGTGTGAAGAGAGACCGTAGCGTTTGGCGCTCCGTACTCTCTGACTACCCAGCTAGGGATAAAGCGTGAAGATAAGTAAGTATAAAAAATGTACAGTAAAAAATATTTTGCTTTATGTATGTATGTATTATGTGCACATCACATAAACACGAAACAAAACGCAAGGCAGATATGGGACGGTCAAGTGTAATCGCAACTCTTTCTCGCTAATGGAAAAAAAAACAAGTAGGTACCTATGTCCCTGTATCAATAAAACATGTGGACAGTCGTCGAACGTTTTAATTCCACTAAAAGCGTCCATTTCATTGTGGCGGGGCCGGTGATTCGGAATTCTCCAATACACCATGCAGTCGAGGCATAATGTAGCCTCCCAGGTGATCTGTAACGAACCGAGCTAGACATATTGGTAAATTGTGGGAAAGCTAGCAAAATATTCATATTATGATTGCCTCGATGACCACGTATCGTAAGGGCACAAGTGCGTGATTGTGCACGCCATTAGTTATGGGTTCGATCACCACTCGAGGAAATGAAATATTTATTTAAATTTACATTTACATTTCTTCGCTCCGGTGTCGAGGTTCAGTTCCTCCACTCAACACGCAGTGCCTCTAGAATTCTTCTGAAAGTGGGGAATGAAATAACTTTAAAAAATTGCAACTTGCAACATACGTCACAAAGTCTACAATTTCTTTCGAAACAAGATTTAAATCCTGACATTATCATTAATAAAACGTTTTATAAACAATACAATAAAAAATACAAAATTAAAAACAGTGTAGCTAACACAGAAAGTTCAATTAAAGTATCTCTATAAAGGCATTAGTAGAGAGACGCTATAAATATGTTGATCGTGACAGTCGGTAAAGACCTCGGAACTAATTACTCTGTGGCAATTCTATTTAAGCTCGCGCTTAAAACAATTAGTTCACTTTAAACGAACAGGCATTCTTATTTCAATACACCTATTTAATATGTTTGCGAGATAGAAGTTTATAATATGTTGATGTCACCTGTGTATTTACATACATATGTTTTATATATAGTTCGGTCCCTACTCGTGGAAACGAAATATTTATTTAATATTTATATTCCCATTTCTTCGCTCTGGTGTAGAAGTAGGTAAAACCCGGCGTTGAGTTCCGCCACTGCAATGCCTCCATAATTTTGTGGAATCTGGGGAACGGAGTGTCTTACAGTGCTGTGCGCAGGATATAGCGTGAAGCTCATTGATTTATTTTAATAAATTTATAATTAATAAAAAAGAAAAGACAATAAAAATTAACAAACAATTATTGGAAATAGTATCCTAGTGTAGTCGGATTAATGTAAAGAGTGAAATAAGTGGTACATCACTATCCACATTGCAAGATAATCACAAAAATATGCGGAGAATAAAAACCAATGAAAAAAATTGAACCTACACACGTCATAGGCTCCTCATATACATTTTGGAAGTGTAAAGCGATAAATACTAAAAATATGGGCGAAGAACAAGTTTATATTAAGTTACACAACAGATACAATTTACATACATTTTCATAGTAATGTAGAGAACACTAAATCTAATGAATTAGTTGCAAAATAATTTTGTCAACAAGTATCGAAACACCTTTATTTTGATAAACTAACGTAAACCAATTTCCTTTGCCTAACGAATAATTGACAAATTGTAGACGGTTAAAACTAACAGCATTAGCGAGAGTTTCATGACAATTTGGTAAACTGAATTAGAAGGATAAAGTTAATAACATAATATGAACGAATTTATAAAATAATATAGTTTTAATTCAAGATATAATTTATTCATAAGCCTTGAATGATATAAAAATAGATGTGAAAGAACTGAATGCAAATCTAAAAATAGTTGGTAGCTTCTATAGAAGTCTCAAGTGAAAACAACCCTTAAGAAGCCACGGAACGCTTATAAAAGTACTAACTATGCACAAATCACATAAAACTGTACCACAATTCTATGCAATAGCATTCCATTTCTTGATTCAAAGGAATAAAACATTTCAAAGGAAATTGTATGAGGATGATTTAATTTAATTACGCTCGTAATAGGCGACATCGGAAAGGCGTATGCGGCGAGCGTTCCAAATGGGAAAACAATTAAACTGGCAAAACTTTCACAATAACCACACTCTTGCAACAGTCGATAAACTTGCTGCATTTGTATGCTGGGTGCATCTTAAAATGCCTTCCACTGCTGTAGTTGTAGGAAATTAAATACTGTAACTGCATTAACTATTAAGACCTGAAGCTGAAGATGTCAAAAGTAGAGAATGATAAATTGAAGAAAATTTGTCGTTCTTTGTTAGTTAGTTTATCAGTTAATTAGTGAATAGAGAGTTTAAAAAGTTATTAGTTGTGAATTAAGAAAATGTTGTCGTTTTAGCTAATTCCAAAAAGAGGTGGTTAAAGGTCTATATTTTTATATTCGCATGTTTCGAAATACTCAGATATTTAATAAAAATATATGCCCATATGTCCTTATTCCAGATGTAGTTCCATATAAATTTGTACTTTATATTGGATAATATTTTTTCCCACGTATGATTATGCGTAACTTTTTACAGAGTTGGCCGATTTTGATAAATTCTAAACCCCGAATAAAAAAATATAATGATGATACATTGATAGATTTCGCATTATATTTCGATTAACATACGTCTCGTACGTTGTATTTAGTACAAGGTACCTTATATAGTAAACTTGAAAAAAAATCGAGATATATCCTATGTATAATTACAAAATTACTTGGCAAAAAGTTATATTGGTGTGCTTAAGCTTACGTTGCATAAAGAACCTCTTTTAAACGTCATTTTACATCTCTGTTTCATAATTGAATGGCTAATTTATAGCCATTAGAAATTCACTTAGCCATGAGACCGCCTTTTGGGCATATATATATATAATTATTATTATTAAAAGAGGTCAATCGTGGCGCAGGGGCACAAAGTGTGACTGTAAAACCGACTGGTTGCGGGTTCGATCCCCACTCGAGGAGACAAAAATATACAAATTGTCTTAACACTAGGTTCCCTCTGCTTACCTGGCTGTATGCGGGATACGGCGTGAAGCTGATTAAAATATGCACACACTTACAGCGTAATCGTAGCGATAAAATTAAATAGAATTTAAAACTTATCCACAACATAAATCACATGCAATAATCACAAATGTTTAGTATAACTCGATATTGAATAATGCTTTGCATTAATTTCCCAGTACGTTTAACAAATCAATATAAATGAGGTTAGATGCAGTGATGAATTGAAATCGAATTATATTTCGTTGTTAAATAAACTGAGTTACGGAATAGCTGCTCTTCGTTTCGTCAAAATTGCGTTAACAGAAAATATTCAGGATGATATGGGTGAGCTATTATTGTACTTACCGTACATTACTTGTTAGGGCAGGTGTATTATTAAGGTATTACCACACTTAAGAAAAAGGTTAGGTTTTCTAAATGAGTATATTGCTTTGTGATATGTTGTGTTGTATGAAAGTTAAAATATAAAAATGTCCATATAGATTTTGTTGCATCTTATATGAAATTCGCCGCATTATTAACACCTACTTTCCGTGGACCTACAGTTGTGAAATTTAGCACGAAGTGAGAACTTAAAATTCAAATAAATGAAAATATCTGAAAAGCTTATAAATATTTCATATAAAAAAAATCACAACAAATAACTCAGTTTGTCAACTTTTATATAAGTTTTACTTCCCGTTGACTTACATTCCTTAAATTGGTACTCTATAGTGTACTCTATAGTGGTAAGCCTCGGTGGGCGGATCCGACTCGCACTTAACCGTTTTTTCTTCCATAAGGCAAAAATGAATAATGTATCTACTTATAATATGTTATGCTACTTAGACCACATGTATCTCCTATTATATTTGGCTCGCCCAGTGCGGAAGATATCTAAATTAATCACCTATCACATTTCAGAACATCGCAGCACCACGACGTTAACTAATGTACGAACGTGCTGTGGAACGTATTTGGGAGGAGGAAAATTTAGAAAATACTTTAATTAAACTATAACAAAAGTCTGGATGGAACATGGATGGTATTATGCAAACTCAGGGAGGGCCAATATTGCGTTAGGTCAGACAAATTGCGATCAGCTAGTGAATATATTACGACCCTACAGCCATCGGTTTGTTAATCGTTCACTGTTATTTATAGCGCAATGTTTATCTGGGGTGTGGATGAGGCGTGTATGTAGTGAAATTGTTCCAATTATAATAAGTGAATTTTATAATCGTTAAGCGATCCTTGAAAACGACCCTTGTATAATTATAGAGTGATTTTTGTTTAGACAATATTGCAAATATTGATTGATGGTTGAATAATGAAAATGGTTGCGTTGTGCTCTTAGGATTATTTTTTTATTAAAAAATAATACTATTAAAATAAAATGTATGTAATAATAATTTCCTATCAAAAATTATAACACCAAGATATAGCTAACGAAACAGTCACGCATGATGAACTGTGTTATGTTCTTTTGTTTTTGTTAGATTCACGATGAGGGATACCTCATTTATCAAAGTATCCAGATGGAGCCTAGTGTTAAGACACTCCGCTTTCTTTACTTATTTAGAAAACGTATAAAATTTCTAAACTAGCGTAAATAATTTGTAACAGGCGTATAACAATTTCGACGTAGCGAAGTACGTAGCGTTTAGGCGCGGGTTCAAGTCCCGCTACGTTAAAAAATTTATACGTTTCTTAAATAAGTATTTTTCTTTCGTAAGCATGGAATCATTCTTTTAAAAATGTTAAAAATAAAATATTCTTTACTGTTGAATGGCGAAGCGCAACGCTCAGCAAACTCAATATTTTTTTATATAATTATTTATTTTGTTTAGTACAAAATAAATATGAAGTACTGTAGTAAGTAGAACGTATGAAGTCAATTACCAATATTTGTTTAACGGTAGTAGCATGATAACATAAAGAATATAATGCTTAAAAATAATTGATTCATACAGCTCTTATTTACTTTAAAAATTACCCATTCATAATAAAATGGAAATCAATTTTATAACGTTCAAATCTTTAATATTTTTCCTAAATCGCTAAATTTCATAGTATTTGGATAACTTATGTACGTATTATGCGCTTTTCTTTATCAATACCAATTTTTCTGGAATTCTATTTTTCTAAGGGAACGTAGACTAACGTTCAATTCTTCTTATCTTTTTAACCTTTGTTATATACATTAGAGTAGGCCTTTACCGAAATCAGGATTCTTGCCAGTCAGCAAGAAATGTGAATATCTTATGTAGAGTTTAATCAAAAACTTCTACATAGGGATATATGGTTTTTACTTACAAATTAATCTTTATTATTAATATTGGCTAAATTAAAAATAAATCACATTTACACTAAACTTTCATAATATGTACTATAAAACTTTATGGAAGTAGGAGATTTTATGTTTTTATTTTTACATTAAACGTGAAATAAAATTGAATAAAGTGTAAAAACTAAACATACTTTGATACTCTTGCCGCATAAGAGAGTCTTCGGCACTCTACACAATCAAAGAAGAGGGAAAATATCAAGTGCTCTACGAACAGATTGCCGCAAACAACTTACAACAAGCAAGTACATATTCAATATGGCTTAAACCCTTTTATCGACTTTCTTGATCTTACTTTATTTTTTAGCTTCACGCTGTATCCCGCACACAGCAGGGTAGGCAGAAAGAACCTGAGAACCCTAGTGTTAAGACACTTCATTTCCATTAAAATACTGTCATTTCCCACTTTCCTCTGAATTCTGGAGGTATTGCGTGTTATATGGCAGAACTCAATACCATACCGCGTTTTACCTCGTTATCACAGCGGGAAAATGAGGATATAAAGTATTCGGTTATCTTCAGTGGCATCGAACCCACCAGTTGTACCCCAGCGGTTCGACCTCCTCTTCTCTCTATTTCTGGCCTGGCTTCTACTTTTACTTTTATTTTTTTACTTATAAAAATATTTTTAAAATACTTATACATATATCATAGACCTAGGAAATCTATGAAAACGTATAGGTACATTTTTATACTAAAATGTTGAAAAGTTACGGAGCACGTCTGTAGCTTGCGTTTTACTTAAATGAAACTTTTCAAGAGGTTTACGCTCATTTTGATTTTAATCAAGACAAATTTGAAGCGAAATTGAATTTACACGACGAAGTTGTATCGTCAGTCGTTCCATTCAAAGTTATATGCACAGCAACTCAATGACTGTAGAACATTTACAGGTATATCATTTTTATTTTAGTTAAATCGGTTTAGCTCGACTTACATATAAA
>DWAP01002562.1:0-13277 GCA_018230625.1 Heliconius eleuchia | reverse complement strand
GGATACAGCGTGAAGCTGATTTGATTTTGATTTATAAAAAAAAAACTATCTGAATAATAATAATTGAACACTATTGTGGCAGCTGTGTACATGTTTGTTTAAAAAATTGTGATTTTTCATTGGCCACCTTATATTTTATTGGCTTACAATTAAGTTTTTTAAACTTTCCACAGCAGATTTATTTTTATTAAATTCATAATTAAAAATTACCCACAAAAACACTTTATTTAATTGTGTATTATTAACAATTATATGTGAGATGTGTAAAAATAACACCTAATAATATGTTTAATGCACAGTTAGAAGATAACTTGTTTATAAAGGTATTCACACAAATCTGAAATAGATTAAATCATTTATAAAAAACTGCAAAATAATCCTCACACCTTTTACTTATAATGTCAATAATGCAAATTAACTAGCGGCTGATAGTAACTATCCACAAGAAAAACCAACATTCTTAAATAAATAATTATATTTCTAATGACATAGAGGCCAGTTGAGGCACAGAAGCACAAAGTGTGACTGTAACTTTGAACCCAAGGACATGAAATATTTATTGAAATTTATATGTCCATTTCTCTGGCCTAGTGTTTAGGCAGAGTGGTGGCAGCTGTTTGGTTGGTCAATATTCAGATAAACCATTCTATACAGTATGTCAATAAAAATACATATAGGTATATAATAATCTTTTTTTTTATTACAGCTGGCCGTATATGTATGAACATGTTAAAAATGCCCCCTAAAGGTTCATGGCTCCCGACTATCACAATTGAAACACTTCTCATATCCGTACAAGCTTTGCTGTCGTCACCTAACCCTGACGACCCTCTCATGATGGATTTGGCTTATGAATATAAGTATGATATAACAAAGTTTTTAGAAAATGCCAAAAAACACACAGAAAAGTATGCTACTCTGTCTTTAAGGTGAATATGATATGGAAATTGGTTTTTAATTGATCTCCTTAACTTCTAAATTATCTAAATTTTTATAAATATAAATCACTTTTTATTTTTATATGTTTTCTCTTAAAATTACACCTACATCATCAGTTTGATGATGATGAAAGTCAATTGTATGACAAATTTGCAGACATAGAAACATAGTTAATTAAAGGAAAACAATATAATTTTAACAAAAAACCATAGTCACACAAATCATATTAAATTTGATTTATGATTAAGATCTTATAGAGACAAATTATATTTGTGTTTAATTTACAATGTTATAATATGCAAATATCCATATTAGGTTAATAATACTCTTCAATAATCTAGAATCTAAAATTTTTAATGACAGTTTAATTAATTTGATTCTACTATCTTCACAATGGATTATCTTGGATATCAATATCCTAAATTATTTTTTATAGATACTCAAAATATTTAACAGTGATAGGAGGGGCACTACAACATTTTGCACCAATAATAAGTGGTGACAATGACCATGTAAAACAAATACTTTTTAAAATAATTAATCTTATTTTATAGCAATACTTTATAGCAAGGTTAGTTTTTTCAAAAACATACATTAATTTACACTGTTGAAATGTCTACTGTATTCTAAAAGTGGTGCCATTTATAAATTGTCTAAGAAAAAAAACTTTACTATTTTAACTAAAAGTTTATTGTAAGAGATATTATGGCTTATGGCTGTTATAGTAAATATAACATTAGCTTAAACATTTTATTAAGAAACTTATGTTTCTTATTACTATTTTGCATTTGTAGAAGGATATTCAAATTATTTATGAGGATTTTTACTTTTTAAAAATTTTACTTAAAAATAATCTCATTGAGTGAGACATAAAAGAATAGACTTAAGCTGTATATAGTGCATATTATATGTACTTAATTTTGTGCAGTAGTTTTTATGTAATATGTTTATTGTTTATGTTGTAACATGCTAACAACCTTAGGTTAGTAGGCACCATAGGGCAGTGTCTCATTGTAAATGTGGTTCTTACTCCAAACCCCATTTGGGCAAATAAATTATTTACCCCTCTGTTAAGATAAAACTTGTCAAAGATTCCACAATATCTTGACTTTAGGCTGAAAGCGATTATTGGAGTGTACTCTGTACTGTGATCTAAGTGAAAGTTATTAACAATACAATGTCTATCCTGTTATATATGTGAGAAAAAAAAATTAAATACTATATTTAATGATATGTATTAATTAAATCTTATTAAATTGGTTATTACTTATTATGTATAAATATTAAAATATAAAAGATTTTATTATACATATTATGTATATTACAATATATATAAGATACAGACAAACAAAAACCATAAATTGCATTAGACTATTTCAAATAGTGAATTTGTATAATTCGTAAAATATAAATAATTTAACTAACATCAATCAAATGAGTAAATTTCATCGTCAAAATAATATCTGCTCCCCAAAACATTCCCAACTTCTTAAGTTTCTTCTTCCTATCCTGCTATATGCGTGAAAGAGCGTGAACCTGTTTTTTTTTTAATATTTTTTGTTATTTTTAAGGGAACTAGTTACTATTTCGCCAAAGTGTGAAATATAAGTATTATAATGATTTTTGTGTTTAATTTCAATATTTACACTTTTAGACATGGTCCAACTGTAAATATGATGGTTATGGGTTTGATCCTCACTTAACGTGGCTAGACAGTGCAGCAATCTTAGTACTAGAGTGTTTGTCTATCTTGCTAAAATGCAGGAATATTATAGGAACGATATGAAAATGTTACTAATGTTACTATAAAAATTTAGACTTTATATTTGTCACATGCTCATTAATATTTTAACTATTTAGGAGTTTTATTAAAATAAAACTAAAAGTAAATGTAGTTAAGAAGATATTTATTGATAAATCTTTATAAATACTCATTATTTTTTTTTGTGCTTTTGAGCATTATTTGACTAGTTCTAGGAATGGAAAACATGTTATTTCATTGTTTTATGTTTTAAACCTATTAATTAAGCTAATTTACTAATACATTATTTCGTTTTGATTAAATATAAAAGACATAATTAATTTATAAACCACACTTAGACAATATTAATAAACTTTTTAATTATAACCACAGTTATATTATGAAAAACTTTCATTTTATTAGTTCTTATATAGCGAAGCTTTATATTTTTTTATGCAATGCCTATTATATACGAGTATAAATTGACTGGAAAGTGAAAAAAAAAATCAAAATTCGCTTAGTAGGTTCGAGAATCGCTACTTTAACCAGTGTTTCCCAATCTTTTTTGTGCCATGGTCCACCTTAACCTTTCTAAAATTTTTAATGCCCCCCTATTTAAATTTGGCATCGATGACCGACTAGACCTATGCATTGCATATAATGGGCCGAAGCGAAAGGGTTAATGTTTTACAGAGTTCATTTTTGAATAGCCCCCCTTAACTATCAAATTGCCCCCCAGTGTGGCGTGGGCCCCACGCTGGGAAACACTGCTCTAAACAGTATTAGTTAAGATTAACACAATATATTGCGTGTAGGCGTAACAAATTTAATAATAAATTAATCATAAAAAATGCAGGGAACCATCTGTGGTGTTTATCACTTACGCGAATTTGGTAACTTCGAAGGACAACATTTTTACTATAATAAACTAAATTATACAGAATGTCATTATTCTGGTTAGGATGCAATGGCAATATTTTGTGAAAAATCGCTACTGATATTAGGACACTAGACACTAGAAAACACTAGTGGCGAATTATATTAGGATTATCCGAGCATAGGATACTTATGGGAATCGTTCAGTAAATTTTGTGAAATGGCATCTGTAGCATCCACTTGACGACATCGGAGGACTGGGAGAAACTAGTGGAAATATCAAAGAGGTGGCACTCAATTGACATGCCACCTCTAGAACTTTAGAAGCTTCCAGTGCCAGGTTAGAACCTTTTAGTGATATAAGTCAAGATTCAAACCCCAGGCAGGTATTATTGAGCAAAACCTCTTTATCATTGATCTCATTTTTTTGCATAAAACTACGAAAAGCAAATATATCAGAGTCCATCATATCTCATCCATTGCTCTTTGAATCACGGTGGCACTACGAAGATTATATATATAGTTCTTCCACTAGAACCCAAACATTGTTCCTTCACTCATTTTTCATTATGCTAATTTTCGCCTAACGCCTCATTTTTGAGATATTGCGTTGCTTTCATAGATATAATATATATCTATGAAAGCAACGAAAAGAAAATCTTGGTATGATTGTGTTGATTATCGGGATTCAACGCCGCGCTTTGTTTTGTTATGAGAATGACAAAAATGGTTGATTTCTTCAAGTGGGAATACAATCTATAATATAGCCCATAACGTAGATGGTGTACCGTTGCGCCACGACGGCTACAACTACATAAGTGTTGAAAATTATTATTAATTGCTTTACATGTTTTTCACAAAAAATAGCACGACGGTTCCTGTGTCTTGTGGTGCAAGGCGGACTTTATTAGCCGCAGCCGCGACTGCTTTTTGTATAAACAAATTGCCATTAACTCATGCCATTATTTGCGATCGCGTACATTTTACTATTATAAGATATTTTTATACTAAGTATTTTCAGATAGTAAAATGTAGGTAACGCGAAATAATCACATTTCCCATTACATTTTTGGTGATCACATTTTTATTAATGCCCACTAAATGTCAATTTTGTATTTTCAGTTGCCTGTCGTTATCAGAGAATATGAGTGATTAAGCAGCATTTTTTTATCACGTTTATAAGGAAATATCACTGCTTTAGCTAAAAACAAGTTGCACGTGCATAAGACAGTTGACAGAGGATGGAAAAATAATTATCCTATGGAGTTTCAACTACCCACTTAAGAGAAGTTCTGGGAAGTATTGTAGTGTCTTCCCAGTATTAGATATTGGGAGAAAACGTATAATTAAAGGCACTTAATAAAGGGACCTTGGAGCAAAATAATTGTATCATTAAGTAAACTATAATACAGTATATTATGATCTCAAACATCGATGGTAGTGGATATAACGGATGCGATTAGAGCACTCTTGTAACCGAACCACGACATAAAATACGACTTTTTTCTTCATTTAATTAAAAGTGTCTATAGCTTGTAGTAACCCAATCACTCACTATAAGGATGTGATGATAAAGATACGAACCTTTATTGCTGAGGTACATCCAACATCTACAGACATAATAGCTACTCACTACTTCGGATTGAAATTAAACTATTAAATAGAATTGCCCTTCAAGGAAATTAGGGAAAAATCGAGAAGTCTTGGAAGGGCGTCGAAGAAAAGACAATATCCTCCTGGGAAACCTTGAAAAAAATTGCCGAAATTGTCATCTTTAAGTTTGCTAATCAGTTCACACTCTTAAGTGCCGCCACTTTACGTAAGCAAAAAATGCATTCGAAGGGGTTTATATTTCATTAACATCTGCTCACAATTATTTGGGAAGCAGTAACCTTGCGGTTGATTGTAAAATTTAGATTAATAAAGAATATTACCTATTTAATAAGAAATGTTTTATATATAAATGTACTTCGTTTATTTACTAATTAATACCTTGAACACATCATTTAACTTAAATACATTAACTGTAAGATAATGCTAATTTACCAATTTATTTCTGGTTACAATCCTCGATATTTGAATCTGATACATTGTGGGATAACAAAGCAATCTACTGGTACACTAGAAATACACATTGCAGAAGAAAAATATTTATCACTTTCAATGTCTGTTAATCTTCTCCAAATCCGACGATGGCTCATACTCGAGAACGAATTATCTAAATTTTTGAACGACAAGTGGTTGTTTATAGTCTCTAATAGGTAACGGGCAACAAACGCAAAACATTTTAAATTCTATTTTAAAAGTAAAATATAAACGTGTCCCTACTGGACAGATGTCTTTAAGCAAACGAGAGGGATGCCTTAAGCCTCAAATATAAGAGGAAGAAGGACAAGCATATAATAAAAAATCAGGTCAGAATAAACAAATGCCCAAAGAAACTAAAAGTACATATAACATACGTTATTTTATTTAAAAAATATTTTTATGTAGTAAAGTAATATTATACCGGAATCTTTCTACAGTTGAATTCTTATTTAAATTTAAAATTGGTTTATTATCCTATATGTAATTAGGATGAAAACGAAAATATTTTTGTATTAAACATTAACTGAACGCGATTTAAATCCATGACGATCAAATAAATTATGTGAAGCAAATAAAAAATGAGCCAAGATATTGTCTTTGGAATGTATATGAAATAAATATTTCAATTCTATGCAGCAGGAAAATATATACTGTTTGTAAATATAAATTAGATTTACAATTAATATTTGTATTTTATAATATTAATTTTTATTCTATTTAAATTAAATTATATGTAATTTTTGGCAACTGTAATAAATTCAAATTGTTTTTAAGACATTGTCATGTGGCAAAAATTAACGCTGCGCTTTGTTTTAGCAGATGGAGGAAATGAAAATAATTTTGTATCTGTGCCATAATGGCCTCGTTATATATGTTGTGATAAACAATATACTTATTATATTAGTTTTCGAACTTTAAGCAAAACAGAAAAACCTGAAAAAGAAACATTCAACCAGTATCAGTGCTGCTCTCATCACCCGAACTCGCACTTTCAGTTTCAGACGAACTACTAGTTTTAACTTTCGACATTCTAGAACTTTCTCCTTTATCTTCTTCAGCTTTTAATTTCTTTTTACATTTCTTTTCCTCGAGACTAGCAGGTTTTAAGGTTTCTGTCGAAACCGTCGAAACCATTTTTGATTCTATTTTGTTTACCGTCTTAAATTCTTCCTCTTCAATGGGTTTTTTATGATCTACTACTGTAGTTAATGCTGCTTTATAGGCTTCTGGATATTGGGTACTGTAATTTGAATTTAATTATTAATAATATTTATATTTATTAAATATTCAAATAAGTAATATCTGTGTTGGTGACAGTGCCCAGTGCCTACTGGGGAAGGGAAATCTGCTTCTTCTAATTTGTGTGGAATGCAAGAGTAGAGTAGTTTGATGTATATATTTGATTTTCCGGAAACAAAAGGAGCCCGACAATAATAAGTAAGCGATAATTGGTGTGAATCAAAGTGGGAATCAAAGGTAAAACGAAAGTTGGAATGGAAGTGAGTATGAGTGCTCTAGTCGTCGCCCGCAGCCCCCGCCTCGGGTTAAAGATGCGCGGGCCTATCTTACACCCTGAATGTCAGATACAATGTTCTCTACGGTCTGAACGTAAACGCAACAGTTGTGGTTTAGAATCCCACTTAGGGGAATGAGTTATTTGCTTTGATCAATTATATACTAGATAACAGATTGCATACAAATACGGCTTAAAATGGTAAAATCTTTTATTTTTAGTAAATAAACAAAATTTACTAAAATTGTCAACACATTTAAAAGATTTTTTGTAATACTTAGTTTTTTTTAACACTTAGAAAATACAATATATCATATCAAGAAAACACAAATAACCTTCAAACAACTATACACTAGTTTAAGGATTACAGTCTAAGAAACAGTCTGAGAAATAAGATCACAAAGAGTTGTGTACTAAAAAAGGAAGAGAGAAGAAAGAAATGGAATTAAGAGTTGTGTATTTGATTTTAATATGTTCCAACCTTAGGCAACTGTTAAATGCCTTAGTGTGCTTTATAAAATCAGTATTAAACATTTAAATACAAATATTTCAATATTTGTGACTAGGAATATTAGTTGGTCTGGATTAAAACATGCATGGAGTGGTGGTTTTAATTTTTTTGTAGTTGTACTTTTGATAATTATTTTAATTTTATTGTTGTTTTATAGCATTTTTACTGGCCCATTTCTCTTTGTACAATGGATATCCATTGTCGCCCAAGAAATTAATAATTAGATTATTAAAACTTATTATATATAGCAGAGATAAGGGGACCTAGGAGCGTCGTGTTAAGAAACTATGTTCCCTATTAAGACATTTCTGTCCATTTTCTGCCCCATTGCCCAATTTCCGCCAAGTTCTTGAGGCACACAACACGCTGTTGCGTGTTGAGTTAACGCCGCATTATTCTCGTTAGTTGATTTGCTCACTTCCAAAGCAAGGAAGTAAAATTAAGTAAAAAAAAAGTATTAAATCTTTCATTTCCCCGAGTGGAAATCGAACACACAACCGTCGCGATTACAGTCGCACGCGTCGGCCCCTACGCCGCGATAGCCTCCTCGTATCGGGTCGATCGCACGTTAGTAGCTGCATCTTATTTATATTAAACTGTGTGATAGTTAAAATTTACCTAAGTTTAGTCTTTATAGCCCTTATTTTCTTAAATATAAAGTCCAAGTCCTTTTTCATATCTAATAACAGTTGAGTATGTTTCTTAAATTCAACTGATGCAGCTTTAAGTCGACTTGCAGACAATTGGTTACAATTTGTTAGCATTTCTGTTGTTTTTTCAAAGCGTTGTAACCTGGAATTTTATAATAATGTATGTTTGCTTAGTATAGGAAAAAATAAGGAATAAATATACATTTATACAAAAATATTACTTCTTTAAGGCCATAGTGAGACTGTGGGACAGCAACTGACTGTATGGAAACAATTATATCAAAAATTATAACTATTTTAAATGTAAGAATTTCCCCGGTGTACTAGACAAAGTGTGGTGTTGAGTTCTGTCACTCAAAATTCAGTACCAAAATTTTAGCAGAAAGTGGGAACCAAGTGATTCGATAGTACTTTTCCTTTATCTATCATACTATGCTCAATAAGAGAAAAGAAAAAGCTTCTTTTTTAAAATAATTTCTTATAGAAAATATTCGCCAAAACGAGCACTATTTAAACTACACTTTATATTGAAAATAGAATGAAAACTATATAAGTGAAGTGTATAAAATTAATTTTTGATTGAAGTAATAATTAGTACAGACAAAACTAGCAAAAACTTATGTTGTAAAAACAATATTTTTTTTATCAATAAAAATAAAATGCTTTCGGAAGTGAATATATTATTTAAATTTTTATTAATGAAAATAATATTATCTATAGGGATGTTTCAAATATTATTTTATATACGTACATAGTTTTTTGTGCTCGTATAATAACTTCTACGTCCGTCTGGTCAACCATCCCAGCTAAGCCTTGCACGAATACCTCAGGAGCTGAATAATTCTGAAAACATTCTATTGAGAAATCACTTTCAGGCGTATCGTTGGCCATTGCCATTTTTCACTTATTTCTATATATATATATATATAAATTTAATATTAAAAGAATTTTAATGTTGCTTTTTATTTGTTTAATACTTAAGTTAATATATTTAATATTTATTTAAAATTAAAATTATTAAATTCTGAAATACGGTAAGTGGTAACCGTCAATGTCATTGTTTTAATTTTTTATTTATGGCTTTTAGGCGTTTTAGTGTATTACTGTCTATTTCGTATATTTTGTCATTTATACGTAAAACGGAAAAGATAGTGTAAATTGGTTAATATATATTAGTGTTTTTTGGACAAGTAAATAAGAAATTTAACTCTTTTTTATTTTTATTTAGTTGTATAATAAAAGTTTTTATAGGTTTTTATTTTGTATATAGGTATTGATCTTATTTGTTGGTTGTTTTTTAATACTCTATAGAAAAAAAAAATTATCGAGGCTAAAAATCCAGGACAGAAAAGTAAAACCATCAATTTTCGACTTCATATGGAATTTAAAAATATACAAATTAAATACAAACAAATTATTAATTGCCTTAAATATAAGTGATTCCAAAATTAATATAATATTAATTTTGGAATCACTTATACCGTTCACCGCATATCGTAACATTACAGTAGGCATTTTTGTTATTACAATTTTTCGTGTAGTGTCGCTTCCTACTTTCACGATTTTCTCAGCATAAAGACAATCATGATTTTGCATGATTTAAGACAGTCCCCTCTTGTTGCTGGCCTTTGATCTTAACTTTTTAAAATTACAAACGCTTGATTTTTTATTTTTTTTATGAACAGTAATTAAATTTAGAAAATCTTTAATTTAAATACTTTTAATACTACATACCAGTTTATCAAATAGTACTGTTCATAAAAAAATTACGTAGATAATGTTTGCATATGAGAAGACAAGCCGTAGCAATTAAACGAACGAAATAGGCCCAAAATTGAGTTTCTTAACACTATATTCTCTTGGCATACTCTTACTATAGAAGAAATTGTAATGATAAACTTGTTACCTTTATTATGTCGAAGGTAAGGTTAGCAGTGGCACTTTCTATCCTTACGGGCACAAGATGTACGAATCGCAGCTTATATTAAACTATACACTAATAGAAATAGTCACAGATGTTATTTTGTTTACTTACCTTCACTTTCTATAGTTTTATAATTTCCTTTTATCATTACCCTCGCTCTAACTTTAACTACACTTTGATATTAATTTTAATGAATAAAAGTCAAAAGAGTTCAAAATAAATAGTATAGTAAAAATGTGTATGTTATAACACAGTTTTTCATAAAGAAGGTAGTAAATACCGGGATACTAGATTAATTATAGGTTTTAATTATACAATAATCAGAACTTTTGGTTTTATTTCAAAATTAAATATTCCTTGAGGCTAGTCAGTATCGAGGAAAAGAAACATTTTTATTTCCTCACTCAGGAGTTTTGCTTCTCATCACGTAATGGCTTAAGAAGTTGGCGGAATGTGGGGAACGGAAGTATCTTAATGGGAACGGAATGTTTTAACATTAGGTTTCCCTGCTGTGTGCGGAATACAGCGTAAAGAAAAAAAAACGGCTCTTATGCTTTTATTTTCTATAGAAATTGAATTATGCATTTTAAATATGATACGACTGGTAGGTATTGAACATAAAATAAAAATGACATGTATTGTCATTATTATAATTATAGTTTATTTTCTTAACATAAATGAAAAAATACAGAAAATTTAATAAAACATATATAAGTCACATATTGTGACTGTGGTTAAGGAAAAGAAAAAAAAAAGTGATAAGGCACTTCCACACGTTAAGTTCCCTTTGATATATATGGGATACAGTGTAAAGATTAAAGTAAAGAATAAATAAAAATTTATTACTTATAGTATAGTTATACCTATACTCGTATCTATGGATTTATTTGACCCAGCCCTTGCACATTCATTTCAAAGGGCACGCCAAATTGATTTGGTTTGAAATTTCTCCTCGATAAAAACATTGGTCTTACTTTACTTAATAGTCTCAACCTCTGACGATTAGTTAAAGGCAGTAACTTTTGAGATCTTGGCGCGATATCTTTATGTGTAACAATTCTATCGTAGAACCATTTAGGGACAAAAAATTTTAAATTATTGAAATGGTGCGGTATAATCCTGCTATTACTGTGTTCTCCGAACACAATGTTTGCTATTTGTGATGATAGTTCCTTTTTACTCATCAAACTGTATTCATACTTATTTTGTAATCTTTTCAAAAGACGTATTTGTTTTGGCGACAGTAAGTCTTCATAGGGCAAGAATGATTTCTTATTCGGAGACCGTACAGCGCCAACCAAATTTGTAACAATATCCGTTTTTGTATCAACATAAAATTTAAAGAAGTCCTCGGGGTTAACACGATTTAAGCTTTCTTCTTTTTCGTTAACAATTACGTTTTGCTGTGTATTTATTCTGTGTGGCGGAAGACCAAATTTGCCGACATACTCATTTTTTGTTAAATCTTGGTAACCTGGCACTATCTGTTGAATTTCATTTGGATGATAAAAGTTATTAAAGGGTCTCACTAACAGATTACTCTGAAAGTCATTACCGTCGCTGTAATCAGGTTCGTCGCTATCTCTTACATCAAACCTGTCTGTGTTGATTTGCTTTTTTATTTCCCCAAGGACCTCATCGATGTCATCAGCCAACTTTCGCTCATAAGAACCACACCTGTCGCCTGTACATTTTTTGTCTTCCTGCCTTTCAATAAGACCTTTCAGCAGATCCTGTTCTTGATCATTTAGCTGCAAATACATATTTAAGGTTTGGTCGTCGTCAGAAGTTTCCCTATTTCTTTCTCGTTGTAAATCATCAAAATCTTTGTATTGCGCTTGGTTGCTTGTGTCTCGATCTTTTAACAAGTTTTCAATATTGAATAAGGTGTCACTATAAACACCCTGTCCCAATAAATAAATAACTATAAAAGTAAAAAGCAATTTCTGAAACATTTTGTTTACTATTATTTTGTTTACTATTATATATATACGTCTAATATTGTCCAAATAACATTTTCCTTTGAGAGTTAGTTAAATATCAATTCGGTTTCTAACTTATATCTTAATTGAATAATGTTAAATTAAGCGTATAATTGTTTAGAATTGTGCATTATATACACACGCGTGAGCATTTGTTACGCTCCTCGTGACGTAGGTAAAACGTAAATTAGGTAATTTTTATATTTATAGTAAAATTTTAATGCGCAATTTTGATATTATTATAGTGCAATTGAAAGTTGTTTAGATGGTTAATGATGGTTGAGATATTCATTTTCTTACGAAGAACATTTTAATTGATTATTATTTTTATTATTTAATGGTTTATTAGATTCCCTCAGTCACCTGGCTGTTCAAAATCCAAGACACTTGCTTGTAATTCAGTTTTTTCAGTATATATTGGAAACTGCAACTGTTGAGTTTGTTGCTCTCTGAAGCTCTGCAGAACTGCGACACGTTCTGCAGAGAAGAGTCGGTGTCGCTAGCAACGACACATTCGTTGTATTATTCAGAAGCGCAAGAACTTTTGAATGCTCAGATCATCAAGAGTCTATTTGAATAAAAAATATTTTGTTCTTTTTTCAGATTCACGCTGTATCCCGCATATGGAAACCGAACTATCCTATCGCGTTCACAGTTCCATGCTTGAATTTAATTTATTATTTCAAATGACTCCGTAAAAAATAATATTCATAATAAAAGTGTTTATTTATAATTATCACAACTTATATTTAGGCTATAATGAATTTGGGCAACATAGCCTTTGCATGAAAACATAATATTTGTTTTTTTTCATTATTTATGTATCTATGTATTCGCTGGCATTTTATTTCTAGTTCAGTAAGTTGTGGGAATCTTATTTTGGTAATGACAACTAGGTGAACTTAGAGCTTGAGACATCTCGTTTGCTTAAATAAGTATTATAAAAAAAATCAGTAGGCAGAGGGAACCTAGTGTTAAGACACTCCGTTCCCCATTTTGCAGAACTCAACGCCGCGCTTAGCCTCGACACCAGAGCGAAGAAATCGAAATATA
>DWAP01002561.1:0-13279 GCA_018230625.1 Heliconius eleuchia | reverse complement strand
TACGACACCACCAGTACCAGGATGATCCTATTCTAGGCCGGGATCACACGGCATATAACTGATTTTGAATGGGTGGGTGAAACTGATTTTATATAACACCGACTTTGAATATAATCAAAACTATTTTGATTTAAAAAAAGATATTTTCAATTGAAATTGCTACAAAACATGATAAAATCATAAAACATTTATTCATACAAACACTGCTTAATGAGCTATGGCATTTTAAAATGTCACGCCAATCAAACTTCCTTGATTTAAACCGTTTACTGTTAGGAATTAGGTATTATTTACGGAAGCATTCGAAGGTTCCGTGACTGACTGACTACATAAAATCATTGAAAACTACTGATTTTTTATCATTTTTAATGAAGCTAAAGACAATGGAACTATTTATTGAAATAGTAATTAAGTTGGAGTTATAAAAGTCTTTTTGTATATATAGTTATATTGTATAAGGCATAGTCTTTATAGGTTGATTATTTTAAATCATCTCGTTTACTGGCATATTAATCTTCTATTTTCGATTTATGCTGAAACATATAGCCATTGCAAACGGACTAGGAAACAAACCAAAATTTTATACAGCCCAGAAATTATATCTGTACGTACTTATAATTTATTTATTATTTTTTTTTAGCCTCCTCCATTGCTGTATTCCGCGCACAGCTGGATAAAGCCTAGTGTTAGGACACTCCGTTCTCTATTTTTTCAAAATTCTGGAGACAATACGTATTGAATGGCAGGAGTCGTGACACCAGAGCGATGAAATTGAAAATATTAAATATTTTATTTCGTTGACTGAGTGACTGACTTCCATGACATATATGACAATAAACAAATTAATAAACGTGAAATAAATATTAAAATAAAACTAAAACTCTAATTAAGACCGATATTTATACATCGCTCGAAATTCTGAATTTGATCTTGAGATGCCGTTTTCATTCATACATTATATATGAATAAAAACGGCATCTCAAGACCGATCTCAGATTTGAGAGCGGTTAATTCAGTTCAGTTTTTAATTTATGGCGCTTCGAGCGTGCCAATTGAGCACCAATCACTTCGCCAATGTCACGTTGTATGGAGAACGGTTAATAAATACGGGTCTTAAACATAACTACTGAAGGTTGACAACGAGTGTGATGACAGATGCAGCTGCGTTCAGGAATCCGTTGAAAAACTACTACTATTTTGCTACTTGAATTATTTATTATGCATCACGCCTTGGCCAGTTCAACGACAACGATATCACACAGATAACTCGGTTTTTATATTTTCGATTTTATGTATATATCATGATATAATGATATTATTATTATAAATTGACTTGAGATGTAATTATAAAACAATCAAAATAATTTGAGGCCAATCGTGGTGTATGGACACAAGCTTGTAACTGTAAACACGACGGACCGTGGCTTCGATTCCTACTCGAGGAAAACTACTTAATATTTTCATGGCCTCGCTTTGGTGTCGAGGCAAAGTGCGACGTTGAGTTCCACCAATCAATACACAATGTCTCCAGAATTCGGCGAAAAATGGGAAATGGAGTGTTTTAACACTGGGTACCCTGATCTCTGCGGAATACAGCGAGAAGCTAAAAAAATACTAATAAATAATTATAAAACCATAAAAATAATTAATATTTCTAGCATTATAAGGAAAAGCGTAACCTTTGAAATAAGTGAAAAAGGAGGTCAATCATTATATCATTTTTAAAATTCATATTGCACAAATAAAGTAATACAATATTTTCATATTTGTTAAATCGATTATTACAATCTCTTTTTTTTGTTCTTTATTTATGTTCATAAGTTATTAAAATAAATGTATAAACATAGGAGTAACGCGAAAACTATAAACTATATCGTTTTTCTTTTTTTTTTGTACAAGTTACAATTAATTACCTGAATTACATAAATATATATATTTTTTATTAAAACCAACGATAAGAACCACAGTATAACACAAAATGTAACAGTTTCAGTAACAGTAGAGTGTAACAGTAAAT
This sequence comes from Heliconius eleuchia, assembly GCA_018230625.1. NCBI lineage: Eukaryota > Metazoa > Arthropoda > Insecta > Lepidoptera > Nymphalidae > Heliconius > Heliconius eleuchia. Next base: position 11,262 of record DWAP01002561.1, on the reverse strand, counting down.
AGTTTATATTTAAAAATCGTATTTTTTAAATAATTTTATTATTCTCAATTAAAATTATTTTGTTATTTCTTTTATTTTATAACCATTTAAATTATGATAGACAGGTATATAATCTGTATTCAAAATTTATCCTAAAACTCTCTAATTTTCACCTCTCTCTTAATATTTGCTAATAGAAGTTCGGCAACTTAGTTGTTTATCAAATATTAATTATAATATTATTTAATATTTATTTTTAATGAATAACAAATGAATGCATTTATTACGCGAAATATATTAAGATTTACGTTATATGATCACCAACTAATAAAGTGAAAATATTTTCACTTTCAAAACACAATAATAACTTAACATTATATTATATAATTACAACAGAACAATAAGAGAATTCATTCATATTTTTTGTATTACGTCACCGGACATCCACAACCAACTTTTACGTCAAACACACTATAAGGACACCAAACCGGTTTCCCTATAGCAATAACAAATCCGTGATAGCCTGGCATCCGAGGAATGCAGACCTGCAGCTCGACTCTGATCTGATAAAACGACAATACGATTGCCTTCAATAGAATAAACCTTTGTTTTTTATCAACCGCCAGTCCGCTTTTTGTAAATTGTATCGCTTGATAATACAGATAAAAAAGTAATGGTTCCTTTTTGTGTATAGTCTGTGACAAATTTGAAATGTTTGGTGAGATTTTGGATTGGAATTTAATATTGTTTATCTATTTTTCTAAATTGGACATCCTATGTCCAAAAGATACGTAATATATAATAATTGGAAATAAAAACGTTGAAAAGAATTGTGAACCATAATTTTACCATGCTTTTAGTACAGATTTGCATTCGATCACGGAAGCTTATATGTATATACAAATATAGAGAAACAACAGCACGATTTTGAACTTTAATGTTTTTTACAAGAAGTAGGTACGGACATTCCTTTAATCAACAGAAACCGTTATAGATTAACAATAATAAGACCAAATTTGTTGCTTACCTAATATGCTCTGCCTTATGCGTCTGGGCATTGAATCTCAAACAAACACACACACATCATCCAACAAATCACACACTATATACCATTCTTACAGCGTTTAATATTTCAAAAGCCATCGATTTAACCTGTTATTTTCGGATACGAGCGCTCTAAGCCATATCTCGCGTTCAACTCACCATAGTACATAGTAAACTTATAGTTATATGAATCATTTAAATCTATTATTATGCGTGGCAAGTGACCGCGTGTCAAGAGCAAGACCAAGGATGTCTTGGGTGTGTGCGTGCCCATATCGACGCGTCTTGTTCTGAACGTATCGTACGTACTCGTACGTAGAGTATTTTTATAAAGTGGTTTTAATTCTTTAATCTTAATATAAATTTTGAATTATTATCCTTTAGAAAGTATAGTGTCTGTACTAAGTATCTGTACTAAAAACAGTGGTACAAGCGTGTGATTATAAATGCGAGGGAATGAAGTATTTAATATTTTCGTTTCTTCGTTGTGGTGTCGAGGATAAGCACGACGATAAGTTGCTACTCCACACGCAATGCCTCGAAGAGTCTTAACACTAGGTTCCCTCCGTTAACCCTGCTATATGCGTATATATAATACAGCGTGAAACAGTATATACATATATGTACATTTAAATAACCTCGTGCGGAAATCAGTAGGTACGCATCATCCGCATTTATATAAGAATATTACGTTAAGTGAGGAAATCTTATGAATGTAATGTAGTTGTTTAGAGATTTACATAATTTGTTGAATTTTCTATTCGATTATTGTACTAACGTAAAATAATTCTGGAAGCCTTGCTTGTTGAGTGGCGAAATTAAACGCCACGCTTTGCCTCGACACCAGAGCAAAGAAATGGAAACATTAAATATTTTATTTCCTCGAATGGGAATCGAACCTTCAACTTGTCGCGTCACACGCTTGTGCCTCTGCGCCACGATTGGCCTCGGATAATAATATAATTCGTCAAATTTGTTCAACCGATCTATTATTTCTAGAATTGAAATAAAACATACTCGTACATGTAAAAGTATATTTACGCATATTGTACAATTCTTGTCATTAATAGGTTTTTTGTTTTTACTATTACAGTTATTTAAATATAAAGAAAAGTTAATGTAAAATTTATATTTAATAAATATATAGGTTGAATAAATTTATTATAACAATTTTAAAATAAGTAAGTAAATCAAAATTCTATGTATCAAAAATATGCCTATTTTACTAAAAACGTTAAGAATTCTGTAAATTGTAAATATATTATTATTAATTTTTTCGTATAATTTACACGTAGTTTAATCAACTGGATAAAGAAATAAGTCAACGTCTTTCAGTTCAATAATCTCTATATAAATATGCAAATATAAAGTATACATTTTTAAAGCATTTTTATTCGAAAAATCACCATCACGCAGTATCACACAGCAAGATAAGTAAGGGAACCTAGTGTTACGACAGACCGTACACCACTTGCCGTCGAATTCTGGAGGTATTGCGTGTTGAGTGGTGTAACTCAACGCCACGCTTTGTCTCTACACCAGAGCGAAGAAATGGAAATATAAATTTAAATGACTCTCAAGTGGAAATCGAACTCACAACCAGTCGGGTTAATTAATTCGATAAGTTAACTTAAAAATTAAACCATTTCTTACGCAGTCACTTAACACTAGAACGTCGAACAGGTAACCAAATACGGGGACAGTTGTCAACGATATAATTTCACTTTTAAAAGCTACTTTCACAGAAAAAAAAATCTACCGACACAACGGTAACTGGCTACTTACAACGTAATCCGTTATAACATTTATTTAACTGTACAACGGTTACATTTACTTTTTATTATATAGAAGTTTTTGCAGATCTTTACAGTTAACCCATTTAAAGTACGATAGGAGATACAAAAAGCTAATCTGATAGCGATGATTATTTAAATATTGTACAAAGCAGGGTATGGAAACCGAGAACCTAGTGTTAGGACACTCCGTTCCCATTTAAGACGCTTTCGTTCACTCACTTTTCGACGAATTCTTAAAACGTCGGATGTTGAGTGGTGGAACTCAACGCCGCGCTTTTCCTCCTTACCAATTAATTTATTAAGTATTTTAGTGGCAATGAAACCCACAACCGTCGCATTTATAAACGCATGTTGCTGCCTTTGCGCCACAACGGCCTTGAAATAAATAACTATTATTTGTTAAAGAGAACCTTAGAAATTCACATTTTTATCTTATAATATTAAACTTTAAACTAATGTACCGGTTTAGAATTTGCTTTAATATTAGGAATTCGAAGAAAAAAACAAAAAGTTTCCAATACTTAACCAAAACAGTTATTGGCGTTAAAATATTGTAAAATAACGTTAAACATTGATTTAGTAGCAATAAACGTAGCGTGCCAACTTTTTATGTTGGCAAAGTAACAATTTTTTCTACACATGATTTCTATTCCTTTAATATTTACCAACAACTATTACGCGATAACGTTTTTATTATTTTCATATAATTCTTGCATTTTGCTGGGAAGGTAGAGGTTCCATTTTTGCGTGTTAGGTGACAGAATCAACAAACAAACCGAAGAAACAGTTTATATTAGGTATATATAGAGATTAATAACCTATAATATTGTTGCTAGTCGGTAAATACAAAATCAACTCTATAAGTGGTTTAGTGTTTTAAATAGGTATTTCCTACTTTTGTTGGCTTCTATAAACGCCCTCATAAGCGTATAAAATAACTTTTTCATGTTTTTCTTTCACGCTGTATCCCGTATATAGAAGTAACCAGTGAGATTGGCAGTTTCAATCCTCGAATGGAGATTGAAGCCACAACTGTCGCGTTACGCAACGTGTTTCCCTCTAATATACTAATATTTCATACATAAAATATATATAATTTTAACAGCTTCATTCGCTGTATACCGCACACCAGGAGGGTAGGCAGAGGGAACCTAATGTTAAGACACTCCTCACTTTCCATCGAGTTCTGGAGGCGTTGCGTGTTGAGTGGTGGAACTCAACGCCGCGCTTAGCTTCGGCACCAGAGCGAAGAAATTAAAATATAAATAAATATTTCATTGCCTCGACTAGGGATCGAACTCACAACCAGTCGATTTCACAGTCACACTCTGCCCCTGCGCCACGACTGTCCTCAATATAATTAACGAGTATACATAATCAATTCAATATATCTTTCGAACGTATACAAGAAAGACATTACAGTATCTAATTATAAATACCCTTCTAGAGTTCAACGACTCTAATATAGTTAGTTACTTATAAATACTAAGCAAAAAGAAAATTTCATAAAGTTACATCGATACTTACGATGTAACGACACGCCGTACCTAATGTTATTTTAATGTTATTCACAACCCAGTATGTTCCATCCGATGCACAGAGAAAGTGCATTCTTAAATGATGTACCAGTACAGTACGGACGAAAAGTCGTGGCCCTTGAAGTTAGCTGTAGATGGCTGCGCAGATTTGATTTTAGGATTTTTAATACTTTTTATTATTTTCTTCCGGAATAAACCTTGGCGCAAACGTTCAGAAAATTAAATTTCAAGAGGCCACGACTTGTCGATAGTACTGTATTACGATAGAACGTGTTGTGTAAACTGCATGATTGACAGTATAAATAGTGCTTCGTCATTGGAAAGAAAATCGTTTTACAGGTTTTCCTTGCTATTAATAATAGGCCTGTATAATAATAATGTTGATTTGTAATATATGGTTTAATATTGTTTATTGGAACGCTCCATATATTTATTTACTGGTTAGATACGCTTCATTTACAAAGTTAATTTCGTGTTTTTTGACTAGCATTGCTATAACGCATTTTAACGCCGATTAATTTGAAGAAACCTAAGTTCTATTTATTATATTAATAATAAATGAATACACGATCTTTTATTACATAATTTCAATGTGTTCTTATAATAATTGTAAATCGAGACAAGTTTTTGAACTATTCAAATATCTACCTAAAATAATTTTGTTTTAAGTGTATACAATATAATAGTGAATATAGTGTGAAATTATATTAGAATTCTCGTATACCTACATGGTAACACAAATATAAAAATAATATATTCTTATAATATGTAGCTTAATTATTTATACAATAACAATTTATATATTAAATAATAATTTAAATAATATCAATTTTAAAGAGCCCACGCTCTTCTTCTTAGGGGGCTAAGCCACACATTTTGTTAACAAGTCACAAACACCGTTCTACGCTTAAGATTTTTTTGTCTTATTAAATTTAGACGTCATGTCATGCAAATAAGTATGTCTCAATTATACAATGGAGAAATGGTACTTATTTCTCCACTCTCCGCCCCATTTTGGTTTGGTCGTGACATACTGGCTTACTATATCGGAGAAACACAAATACACATTCTAGAAAGGACCGTGAAATTGTTACTTAAGACCTGTGTGTGTGTTGGATATCAAATAACAATCATCACGTTTAGTATAGTATATAAATAAAAAATAATTAAAATATATTAAATCTTTAAGGTGTCTATTATATTACGCAGAATACGGTATATAATATTTATTTTTTGTAAAGCTTTAAGAATGTAGAATTTTGACATATACTTTAGTAATTTTGGAAGAATATTTTAGAAGCAGATTCAGAATTTAACTTTTTTTGTTTCAGAATATTTTTTTACAAAACTATTTAATCAAAAACATAAAAATCGCAATTGCCAGGCTGTGTGGGCTAGGTTTTCAATATAATCAACTATAGTGAGAATAAAAAAAAACAGGACAAACACTCAATTCAAAGCATATTCAAACGTGTTTCAATAAAATTAAGTGATGTGATATTGAATAGTTACTATTATATGCTAAGATACGAACGTTACAATATTATTTTCGACCCACGCTTGACCATAAAAAGAATTGCTAAGCTGATATGTATCGTAAGAATTCATGTTTACGATTTTTCTCTATCTATTTCTACATTTACTTAAAAAACATTTGACGGTTTATATCCTCCCAGATAAATACCTCTGATAAGTCAGTTTAAATAAAGAAGAATCAAATTGAATTAAAAGTTATTTAATTTCATGATTCCATTAAGTACAAAACATAATATTTTGTTATGTCTGATTGAAGCCTATGGATGGAGAGAAAATGGAGTGACTCACAAATTCACTCTATAAAAAAATATTCAATATGTGATGTAAATATTAAGTATAAAATTATTTAATAATAACTATATTAAAAATATTATGTTACTTTAATCTGTTAACTGTTAGTAAAAATAATGAAACTTACGGCTTCAATAATAAATTTTAAAATAAACATAAAAAGAACATTACTATGGAGTTATAATAAAATCATGTTTTTTTTTTCACAAAGTCACTGATTTGGCTCACTCAAATGTACGTACACCTATTTAATATTTCATGAAATAATCGTTTCTAGTTCGTTATTAGGAAATATGAACGTAATACTGAACAAATGGTTTGCAACTAAAATACAACAGTGACTAATTGTTCTCCAACTACGAACAAAAAGAAAATATCAACATAACCAAATGTGGAAATCTTTAATTGGCATATAATTTTTTTTATTGTTATGCAAAAAAAAATTGCTATGGCCTCGATATAAACTAAGATTAAGTAAAACTATATAGTGAATTGAAATTGAGAATTTGATTAGCGCGAGGTAGTGCGGTCAAAGAACCTGCCGCCGGATGTTGTGGGTTCGAAGCCCAGTTACAGCAATAAAATTATATGTAGGTATATTGTTTAGTTTCGGCTATCGTATAAATAAGTATTTATATTAATTTAGCATAATTAAACGAGATCCATTTATTAGGAATATTTTATAGATCTATTATATTTTTTCCAACTTCACACTGTATTCCGCTTGTAGCAGGCAGAGAAAGTAGTGTTAAAACACTCCGCTCCACACTATTCGCCGAATTCTGGAGATATTGCGTGTTGAATGGCGGAACGAGTGGACGCTTCGCCTAGATACCATCGCGAACAAATGAAAATATTAAATATTACATTTGCTCGAGTAGGAATCGAAGCCACAACCTATCACGTTTACAGTTACACGCTTGTGCTTCTGCGCAACGACTGGCCTCATTTTATCAAGTTTTCTCTAAATCTAGAGCATGTAGAAAAACAAATAAAATTTAACACAGATTGAACAGTAATATATACAACCACAATATGTTCGACTTTCTACAGATGCGCATATAAATCAGCGATGTCTATAATTATATAAGCATTGTATATTGTTTGATTTCTCCACGTGCACCCACATACCTAATTGTTCGAAAGTAGGCCTCAAGAGGCTGTTACGCTGAAGCACACTTCTATAGAAATCTTATGGCTTGTAATGCTATAAAAGTGGTAGAGCTATAAGATTTTACGCTTACCTTATAAAATACTTTACAAGAACATAACGGGATTCGAACCCGCACTTCTTGGAAAACGAAAAACGTAACGTGGAATAACATTTTTAATACATGAAAAAAACCTTAATTGTTTAAGTAAACAAAAGAAAGATCTTCTTAGCAAGCACATTATTTAATTATGAATTTTCATAACATTTATTAGAAAACAAAGAGAAAAATCAATATTTCATTTAAAATGATTTTGATCGATTTTCAGTGAAATAATAATAAAAATATAGTGAATTTTGAGCTTCATTGAGACAATCGTGGCACTGAGGAAGGTACAGGACAGATTGTATGCGGTGGTTGTGAGTTCGTTCCGTGCTTGTATTGGTATTCATAATTTTGTATACAGACTTGGGCGATGTATTCTGGCACTAAACACACAATGTTAAAGCCATCGTGTTGCATGGTGTGAGTGTGATTTACTCGAGAAAATAAAATATTTTATATGTTCCGCTATAAAACACGCAATGCCTCGAGAATTCAGAAGAAAATGGAGAACGGAGTTTTGGTTCCCTATTCCTTATTTTTCTCTACCTTTCTCCTCTCTCTCAACAACATTTATTTTTCTAACGTATCATGTTGGATGGAACATCTACCCAAACAATAGTATTATACAATAAAACAAAATATTAAGGTCAAATGTGACAATCCTAGGCAACAGAAAAATTCAGTTGTTTCTTGTGCTCTACTATAGTGTCATTATATTACTCATTGCTTTTTTTATTTCCTTGAAAGTAATGTTTTTATTTATTTTAATCAATAGTTTTAAGGTTTGCTATGAAAGCAGTGAGCGTGTCCATATCAAGGTAAGTTTTACTAAACAAACTATTGTACTTAAATTAAGATTATCCAGATGATTTAAAAATACTAAATTTATTGTTAGAAATTATCCTATCAAAATAAATCGGCATTAAGCTTAACTAACCTGGTGGTAAATTATTTGACATTCAAGAAAAAAAAATAAAGCATGTAAATATTTAACTATTCTATATCTATACATAGATATAATAATAAAAATAAATATTTAGTAAATTTAGTATTTTTGGGCTAAAATGGATAGAGGGACACTTAAAAAGAATAACAGAAAGGAAATAAAAATAATTTTTGTATGTCTGTACATATGATCACGCTTATCTCCGATAGTACTAAACTACTAAACCGATTTACTTAAAACTTTTAACATTTGCTTTGATGTAACTCAGCAAAACATTTACAGTTTAGTTCATCAAAATCGGTTCATTAAAAAAAAATTATCGTCATTTGAATGAACTTAAGACATAAGTTTGCGGATATAGTAATTTATACTTATACTAAATCTGAAGAAGAGTTGATTCCGTACATTGAAATAGCCATGGCGTTAAAGGATAATTAACAGAATAAATTTCTAGAATTTTAGGAATTTTTCTTGATTCGACATTACGATTTTATGGCCGATACTATCCCGGTACAATGTAAACGGACCCTAGCTGCACGCTGAAAAGTCTTTTTACAGAGATCATTGCCTGAGTGCGAGTACTAGCTGGATGTCGCCCTGGTTTGACAATCCTATCGGTTGTTAAACAAGGATGCGTCATGTCAGTTTGGTTGTTCAATTTGTATTTGGATAGATGTCTCCAAGGTGATTCCAAGGTGACTTGAATGTGAATTGCCTAGTGTACGCAGATAATGCAGTGTTCTATGCAATATCAGAATACGAGTTGCAGGCATTAGTCACCATTCTGAAAGAAGGGTGTGAAAATAACTTCCTAAGCCTGAATAAAACAAAGGTTATATATAGTATTTGAAAGAAATGAAGAAAGGACGGAATGCAAGATCAGTGTTAATGGTAACATATTACAACAAGTGAATGAAATGGTATACCTGGGAAGTATGTTCAGTAGAGATGGAAGATACGAGATGGACGTGGAAAGGCGTATTGCTGCCGGTAGCAAGTTTAACGGAGCCTTAGCTGCATTGATGAGGCGGCAAAACGTGTTTAGCCGTACACAATGTAGTGTTGGTACCAACGCTGTTATACGGCAGCGAAACGTGGTTATTACAGAAGAATAATGAAAGAAAGATGAATACTGTGGAGATGCAATCTCCTCGTAGGATATACTGAGTCAGCTGGCTGATCAAATCGAAGATTATAGATTATAGGAATAAAAAATCTCTAATATGATTTCAGTTGTCAATTATTATAGTTATCAGTCAACTTTGCTTATTAAATGAATAATCATGTAGTTCAAGCGGGCAAAGCCATGGGCGGGCCGCTAGTCTTCAATAAAATTATTTGATCGTCAGTTAAAAGTCCGCACAATATACGAAAATGTAATAAGAATTTAATATAATAATAACAAACGATATATTTGTTTAAATTTTAACAACTAATCCTAAAAATTATAATATTTATTCAAGTGTGCATTATTGATTTTACGTGACTATAAAATTTTATGTAGGTACATGGTAAGTATTATTTTATAAATAATTGACACCTATATAGAGGCCAGTCGTGGCGCAGGGGCAGAAGCGTGTGACTGTAACGCACGGCGTTGAGTTCCGTCACCTAACACATAATGCCTCTGGAATTCGGCGAAAATTGGGAAGCGGAGTGTCTTAACACTAGGCTTACTCTGTCTGTCCAGCATGCGGGATACAGCGTGAAGCTGATATATAATATAAATAATAGGACTATTAAATTTCCTAATTATTTAAAGCGTAAAATTATAATATAATAGCGATTAAATATGAAGAACCAAATACTTTTGCATATGATGATGAGTTGGGAACTTAATTAAGTATTCCAATTATTTATTACTTAACAAGTTAATTTCATTTTATTAAGAACCAAGTTTCATATTGTTTAGTTCGCTATGCTACTTTTTTTAAAGATTGTCAAAAAAAATAAATGGTGAATTCCTAACAGAAAAACAATCGTTACTTTATATTTTATAAAACATTTTCTAAAATTCAAGTTTATACGCTAAAAAAAATATGTACCCAAAAATCTTATATTAGATCATATATTTGAATAATTTTAAATATATTATGAAGCGTCTTCATACTCGCAACAAAACTTAGTACATCATTAACTTCTATTACGCAACGTGTTCCGGCCGCACCGTCTGGTCAATCTTCTAAGAAGTGCAGTCATCATGAAACATAAGATTATAAGTCCACAGTTAATGTTTGTATCAATAACAGCTTCACGCTGTATCCCGCACACAGTAGTGTAGGCAGAGGAGACATAGTGTTAAGACACTCAGTTTTTTCCTTAATGTCAGAGTGAAGAAATGAAAATATAAATATTTCTTTTCTTCAATTGGGGCTTGAACTCACAACAAGTCGCGTTCACAGTCACACTTTGTGCCCCGGCGCCACGACTGACCTCTTGTAATATACATATAATCAATTTATGTATGTACCAAATATAAGAAAATATAAATAGAAATAATAATATCCTTCTTTCTATATTAATTAATATAGAAAAAAGGATTCTTATATCAATCTACAAAATAATTTCTAAAATCGATTACCTTTCAAAATTTTAAGCGAAGATAATAAGATTTTGTTTAGAAATTAAAAGTAAGTCGTAAAATGAAGGTTTATATCGTATGCAAATTAAACAATTGCATAGCGTCATAGTTCAGCTGTAACGAATTCATTTTTGCTATGTGAATAACATAGCTATAATATTATTAATAAATTAAAAAAAAAAAACTTCATATAAGGTCAATAAATTAGAAATCTATTAATGAATAATAATAATAATCACAAAGCGTGACTGTAAAACCGACTGGTTGTGGGTTCAATCCCCACTCGAGGAGATGA
>DWAP01002560.1:0-13280 GCA_018230625.1 Heliconius eleuchia | reverse complement strand
ATACGTATGTATTATTTTAAGATTTTTTACCCAATGGTAAAAATAATAGTTCTTTTTAAATCAATATCCATGTGTATAGTGTATCTAAGAAAAGAAAAGTTTATTCCACTGAATTGTTGAAGTGTTTTCCATTAATGATTGGATCTTGTATTTGTTGCTTGGCATTTGCAATTTTATTCGAACCAAAATAAAAATGTCGTAACGACATTGTCGTTAGAAGAGTTGAAAAATAAAAATAATTGTGGTTTTAGACTTACGGGTGGAAATTAGACTATTTTTAACTATGTTATAAGTTGTCACAACAAAGATAGACGTTAAGTATCGAAACTTTATATATATATATATATATATATATATATATATATCAAAATAATTCCTTCCCTCCAGAAGGACTCGATCCCACAAGCTCACCACTTCGCTACATTGCACCACACTATACATAAACATCCATTAATGTAAATAAGTAGATTTAATATGCAGTGGATACGATCATTCTGCAAGAAAAATAAAAATAATTGTGATTTTCACAGTAGAATAAATGAAAATACATATGTATAAATAAAAAGAAATCTATCATGAAAATATTTAAAATAAATTCGAGCTCTTTTATAATTAAAAGCTATCATATTTTATTTTCCATATTTCAAAGAGCTCGTGGGACGAATGTTGCGGATGTATAACTCGTCCACGTAGGTACATACGTAGGTGTTTCTGAACACAACGTGGTACCTGTTAACAGAATAGCTAACATTCCCACACTAGAAGTGCAAAGACTAACTTTTTAGTGAGTAATTACATATTTTTAACTGATTATCACATTGCCTACGCGCTACTTCATATTATTCGTAGAAGATTTTGTGGAATTTTTTTTACATATTGTGATATTTTTTTTTCTTGTTTTTTTTTGATAAAGAATATGATAATAAATGGAGTGTTTTTTTCTAGTATTATATGGTTTTTAAGTGTCTCTAATGGGGTATGACTTTTAGGTCTTTTATAAAATTTTGCTTTTATGTAAAGTTATTATACAGGATATTAATTAATACGTTGAGGCAGTCGTGGCGCAAGGACATAGCGTCTTTCGATAAATGTGATTGTTGGGATTTCAATTCCCACACAGGGGAATAAATTGTTGTTATTTCAAATATACTTCTTCTTCCTTAGTATATATATATATATATATATATATATATATATTTAAAAAAAAGTAAATAAATGAAAATAAACAAATAATAACATGAGTTAAAAAAAAAAGTAATTTTTACTATAAATTTAATTTATTTTGTAAGTTCGGACGAATTTGTTCAACGTTATTTTTATAGGAAAATAAAAGGCTTTATTATTATTATTTCAAATATACTCATAGGTAGTTACACAGAGCTTAGTGGCTCATAGTGGCTGTGATTTTGAAATCCACCCGAGGCGTTGTTAATACTAAAAGTGTTCGCCTTGCCCTCGCCTTCGCTATTGTATTGCCTTACCTGGTTATTTTAGTCATAGTGCGGCGTTGGGCACTGCCAATCAGTATATCTAGTATATATTTCGCAAAATTAATAAAACAGAGTACCATTACACATAAACAGTATCTTTTTGTATTACGATTTACGATGTATCCCGCACAAAACCGCGTTAAACAAACCGTTCTTCACTTTTCCTCCAATTTTGAAAGTATTGCATGATGAGTGGATTTTTCTTACCAGAGCGAAATTAAAATAGTTCTTCAAATGGGAATCGAACCTGTAACAACCGTCGAGTTTACAGTCAGTCGTTGTGCCGCTCCGCTACGGTGGCCTCAAGATATAATTATCACGAATATAACATAACGTAACGTATTCTTAAAATATATATCCTCATTAAATGAATGAAATAACTGATTAACTTTCGTATGTTTTGTTAAAGATGTCTGAACTTCTGCTGTTTTTGCGGATTTTAATTAAAGGGTCGTGTTTCTGTGTTAAATAAATGTGTGTCACGGAGTTGATGATATTATATGATGATTTTTATTTTTGTGTCAAGCCCATGTTTTTCCTCATTATTACTTTTACAAGCACTAATTATAGCAATAACTACCTATTAAACCTTTTGTTTGTTTCGTTAGCTTCACGTAGTCTTCCACAAATACCAGAGTAGACTGAGGGAACGTACAAGTGTAGTGTTATTACACTCCGTTTCCCATTTACCGCTCAATTTTCGAGACGGTGGCAGTGGCGGAACTCAACGTCTTATTACAAGAGCGAATAATAATATTTCGTTCCCTAGTGTTGGAATTGAATCCACAACGGAACGTTCACAGTCAGACACTGTACTGCTACGTAAACGTATGCAAAACCATGTTCGAAACATATTAAATAAATTGAGAGTCGGAATAAAAATAATGTCGTATTACTTTCTCTATATTTTCTGTCTCCCCAAATGAAGTATGTACGTTCTCAGAAATTCTCCCTTAAATGTTGTTTCAAATGGATGTACAACATTGCTATTTATTGCGCTAATTTGTTACAATAAAACTGTCTGTTAGGTACTCAGAAGAGGCTTAAAGGCGTAGACGAAGAATTTTTGTACCAAAATATAATATTGGATGGTGATTTCGACTATATTTAAGGTACTTATTATATATTTTTTTGTGAAGGTTACATAAGATACAAGATATCTGAGGATGATTAAAACTTGAGGCCAATCGTGCCGCAGACGCATATAAGCGTGCGCTTGTAAACTTGACAGGTTGTGGGTTCGGTTATAACTTGGGAAAACGAAATATTTAATATTTTTATTATTGTCTCTGTTGTGGAGCTGTGCCTCTAAAATTCGGCAAAAAGTAGGGAGCGAATCGTCTTAACACTAGACTCACACTCTTTACCCTGCTACTACTAATAAAAGAGGCAGAGTAAATGTAAAATTTCGTGGTTCTGAAGAAGAGTAGAACTATATAAACATTAATTATATGAAAAATAAATATATTCATAACGAAAACTTTAATAATTAAAAAAATATGGTAGAAAATTACAACGTCATATATACGCGACTTTTAGCTCTGTTTCACTGTCTACTGTATCGTGAAAATAACTTTATCACACGCTAAAAACAAAACGATATAGACGAATGATGGAATGTTTATAATTAATTAAAATTTCAGTCGAACTGGCTGTGACTATATTAATTAAGGAGTTCTCAGAAACGTAGGGCTGTTAGTTTTATATGAAACGGAACACACATCTGCAGAATCCATGTGAAGTATCCTTTTGGAGTGTAAGTTTTAACAGCGGTAATCGCGTGAATTACAGAATAAGATCTCGTATGCAACAGATTAGCGAACTTTCTCACGCCCCACTTTGGGCCATATGTCTAGATTGTGCTCGAATACGCGTGTGTTGTGGGAAGTAATGAGTGTAGTCATTATAGAAGCGGTACAAGGAAATCGATTAAAGGTTTAACTTGAATTGACAGTTGAGTGTGCGTTTTTCTAAAAAAAAATTTAAAAAATATTATAATTTTCCGAATCTCATCTTATAGGTACATTATTATTATTATTTAATAGTTAATTTAATTAATACCTTGTAGCGAAATAATAATAAAGTAGACTCCATTTTAAAAATTAGATACCTATTCTATACTAAGAAAAATATTTTACATAAACAGCACGTTTACCCAAGTGTCTCGGCGAAGTGCCGCCAGGTACCATCCATCCATTGTCCAAATCAGGTTAACGGGGGAAACCACTTTTAACATCGTTGTTTGCCATCCTTTCAATATAATTTACTTGTTTTTGTCGAGTTACATAAACTTGTCACATCTAATGCTTATAAAACGCGTAGCTCACTTCTATTTTGGATAAAGCGGAATAAAGCTTCTTTATGTCATCATTATCCTAATCCACATAAAGAATTATTCTGGTACATGTGGTGTATTTGGACGCAGCATCCTAACGCTGTAACGAGACAGACATGTACTGAATCTTAATCCATTTGTTACGGGATAACAAGATAAGCTCGGAAATCGTTATCACTTGCCGTGTAATGGAATTTTCCAATAAACCTTCTGGAAGTTAACCCATTTAAGTCGGACGATATTTAAGTTCTTGTCAATATCCGTTGAAAAATGTAAAATACGTTTGTTGCGCGCGGGACGTGTTTCTTTCGCGTTGACTTAAATAAAGAACACATTATTAGAATGAAACAAAATATAGCTGTCAACGTCAAAATAACTAAGTGTGGCTTTTTTTTTCAAATACGTATAATAATTGTCATATCATATTATTATATTAACTTTATTGTTAGACAATTACAAAATGTGCATTATTACCGTAATTGCTGCAGCGTAGCGCTGCACGCTAAATATGTACATAAGTACGCAACATGTACATACATGTATGTACATGTACATTGCACATGTCACCGCTGCATTCGGACAAGTAAAACGTTCGCGGTGTTGATTATGCAGCTTAACTCTACCGCCGCGCTGTGTAATAAATTCTCAGATATTACAGTCAAACTTTATTTCCAAGCATATTTTATGTAAGTTTTCTTAAATTATTTTACCAGATATTTTATCAAAATGGACTTCGGACATTAAAAAGTACTTTTGTATTATTTTTGCATTGATACTATGCTGTATAAGTTAGCAACTTGTCTTTTCGTTCTCATATTTATATCTAGATAAATTTAGACACTGATTGAATACGAAACTCAACATCGTTCATTAAAGTATTAAGTAGCAGGTGAAATAAGTTAGGTACTAACAAACATGAGGCCAGTCGTGGCGCAGGGGCACAAAGTATGACTGTAAAATCGACTGGTTGTGGGTTCGATCTCCACTCGAGGAAATGAAATATTTATTTACATTTATATATCTTCATTTCTTTACTTTACTAATAAACATTCATTCTATACAAATTTAAACACACGCTTGCTTAAATATTAAATATACTCTGAGGCAGCGCTATGTAGTAATACAGAGAGAAAATAATAGCCTTTGTTAATAATAGCCTATAATATATGTCTATGTAATACTTCTAACATTGCTTATTACATTGTACGTCAAGTGTGTGGCGTCCGAGCTAAGCGCCGCGTTTAAACAACAGAATGGTCATGATTAATACTCATGCTGCTTAATGCCACCGGCTGCCACTGAATACCGATTTTAATATTCACATATACTATATATACAATATATAATTGCATATACATATATACAATAGCAAAGCAGCTTCACGGTGTATTTCGCGGGATATTCAGAGGGAACCTAATGGTTTTTAGTTTTCGAGATATTGCGTGTGGAGTGCCGGAACTCAACGCCTGGCTTTTGACATTTTACCAAAGCGAAAAAATGAAAATATTATAATGTGTTACAGTAGTGTTACAGTCCCACCCTTGTGCCTTTGCGTCACGTCGGCCTCTATACAATAGTGTTAATAATTTATTGTCATTTTCAAATATAAGTAGAAATATTTATGTTTTAACTGCAAATTTGATAGTAGCCGGTTTGATCCCCACTCGAAGGAATTAATTATTTTCTTTTTGTAGATAACCTGTGGCTTTGACACCGTCACTCAATTGCATAATTTCGAGCGGGAAGTGGAGAACAGAGTGACATCAGTGTCAATTGTTAATTGTCAAAGTGTTAATGAAACTTCGATGGGCAAAATGGATTTATATTTGTTTAATTTTTCCTCTAACTACACAATTACTATTTATAAATATGGAAAAACAATAAATGTTGTAGTATAACTGCTATTGTCAACGTAAATAATTAAAATTTGATTGTTCGTCGTTCAAAACATTTGATTTATACGACCGACTGGGGCTGTTGAAATAGGAAATAATTATTACTGCATGCTGAATTCTAATGTGCACAGCCGGTCGACACTCACTGCAGTCACTAATACGCGAACTAGAATTTTGATCTGGAATATTTTAACAATAAATATAAAAAAAAGGAAAATAAAAAATAAAGTCTATGCAGCAAAAATATAGTGTTGTTACTTTATTTTTCTATTGTTCGCCTATTTTGATGCCGTGCGTGCCGCGCGGGCTGCGTGGCTGAATTTAAATACATGTTTTATTTAAAGTGATAATTGAAGTATCAGCATATTAATAAAAACTCTGGACTTTGCCTAAGTCGGTCCATTTTCAGAAATTAAACTTTTGGAAGCAAGATATTTTTAAATGACAGCTCTTTCCGGCTTCACGCTGTGTTCCGGTCCATGTAGCAGGGTAGGACACTCCGCTCCTCCCTTTCCGCCGAATTTTTAATGCATTCTGTATTGTTTAGCGGAGTTCAACGCCTGGCTTTGCCTCGATACCAAAGCGAAGAAATAAAAATATTAAGTATTTAATTTCGTCGAGTGGGAATTGAACCCACAACCCGTCACGTTAACAGTCATACGCTTATGCCCTTAACAATAAGGAGAATTTTTAACAATTATTTTATAAACAATACGTTTAGATAAGATAATAAACCTAATATATGTTATATATTATGTCTTAAATATAACTTTACTTAACTCGAGCACTGGAATTCATAATTAACAAATACGCTCAAGCTCCGGCGACGCATAAAATATTTTCATAAGGTAATTTTCAAGTTCCTTGTAACGTCTGAAACACGCCTTTTACTAACGTGACGGTGTACGTACGAGTCCGTACGCCGTTGTAAAATATTAGTTTTTATTACTTATACGTATGGGTTAAAATTCTGAAACTTCGTTCTATCCACGCCAAAGTGACGAAAGTGGTTAATTATTTTTTCAAAGCATATGCGTCACACGTGGGTGTCACTTGAACTTCACTGTCGACGGGTCTACTTTATTAGAAAAAAGTAATATGTTATATTTTTGATTTTGTTGATCTAATGTATGTATATTTTTTTTAATAAGATAAATAGCTCAACTATTTCAAACTAAAATGAACAAAAAAAATACAATGTATATTTGTTTATACTTTACATTAATAATACCTTTAATATTTTTTTGATCACTTAATTAAGGCGTGTTAGATCGATATTACTGATCAGAATATATTAAGTCATTAAGCTGGCAGTCCTAGCGTTAACGTTGACCTAATTAGTTATAAAAAATTTAAGATGAAGAACGCTCTCAAGCTTTTTATTATTTATGGTTATTCTTGCGGCTTATCGAGATTTATTTTTAACAATTATAATTTAAAATTCAAGTTATTTATAAAGTATTGTGAATTTCCCAAAAATAAGACCCTAATTCTTTGTCTCTATAATGAAATTTGAATCTGATAGCTGGAATGCCTTCACGAGGATTCGATTACAATTCGATTACATTCGAGCAGATCCGTTCTCAGGCGCCATTACTCTTCCGCAGAACGGAAACAAAAGCGCAAATTAAGTTATTTTTTATTTAAATAAATTGTATTAAATTTAACGTAAAATATTACTTAAATGATCCACTTTACTCAAGCCTTGTTAATAATGCTGTTATAATTAAAATTGAATATTTTTAATGGATATGTTTTTGCGAACTCTTGCTAATATAATAAATTTTAATAAATAATTTAAACTTTCAAAAGCTATATTAACATATCCTTACTTAAATGAAATCAAATAATTGTTTTTTATATATTTTAATTGTTTTAACTAATCAAAAAGTTTTTTGTAGAAATACTGTATTTGTAGTTTGTGTTGTAACGAAATTCCATAATTAGTTTATACTCAAGCATTGGGACTCCACCACATGAACTTGTCTAAACTTTTGAGGTCAGGCTTGTTAATTGATTAACGAGTGTTTTCTAGAAGCTTTTGAGTTGAGTGCCTCCTGTGTCGTTTAAATATTCGTCAGCCCTTTAAATTTACAAAAAATATAACAATTAACTTCTATAATTATAAATTGCAAAGTGTTTAAAATAATTATATATGTGATTTTATATCTTTTAAATTAATTATATATTAAAGATATTAAAAGTAACTGCCTAATGCAATATCGTACTCGATATCCATTTTGTTATATGCATACAAGCACTAAAAGCTATAAACATGATGATGATAAAAATTTCAAATTATTTTTAACATTTTCATTTTAAAAAAAAGTTCGTGAAAAAACCACCTCTGTATCGAACGTATTGCCTTATTTACATTCAGAGCAATACCCCAGAGAAGGCGGGTTTTAAAATTGCTCGCCCGCCGCTTCCTAAATTCCTTTTATGTATGCAGGTATAATATGCTCTCAAATAAATTATAAGGTTATTATACTGATTATTATTTTGATAAGTTAGAAATAAATAAATATTTTTTAGCTACACGCTATATCCTGACCGACCTGTGGCAGGGAGGCAGAGGGAACATAGTGGTGGACCATTGCGTTTCCCACACGCCGCCCAATTTTCGAGACATTGCGTGTTGAGTGGCGGAACTCAACATCGCGATTTATTTTAAATAATATCAATTTCATATAAATAAGAAAGAAAAGTAAACAATACTACTAACACGTTGTATGTATTTATTAGATACTTAGTAGACATCTAGATCTTTAAACAACTTTTCGCTCGTAGAGTAGGCATAGAAAACCTAGTGCCAAGACAATGGTCTTGTTTCCCACTAGAATCTAAGAAATGCAGAAATCTACGCCGTATTTTGTTACTCCTTAATCATCGCGTTTACAGTCAATCACACCACTAATATAATTTTTGTATTTATAAAAAAATCTTCGTAATTTTCATATTCTTTGATTAATAAATATTCCGTTGGTGCTTTTATACGTTTTTTCAATTATCACGATACAACATCCCACTGGATTATGACTGCTCTATAGAGTTAAATTGTTAATGAGTCCTTTACGAATCCAAGCCGTATACTTGTCTTGTGATGTACTAAATATACAGAAAATTACTTCTATATTGTAAATGTTTTAGGTTAAATAGAAATGTTATATATAACAAACTAACATAGGCCAGGCCAGTGGTGGAGGAGGGCCATAAGCTTTGACTGTAAAATCGCATTCCCACTTGAGTAAATAAAATATTTATTTAAATTTATATTTTTGTTTCTTCGCTCTGGTGTCGAGGCGAAGCGCGACGTTGAGTTCAGCCACTCAACACGCAATGCTTCCAGAAATCGGCAGAAAGTGGGGAACGGAATGTTTTAACACTAGTTTTCCTCAGCCTCAGCAACTCTTTTATTTTTTAACATTTTAATTTTTTATTTTTGTATAAACATCATTAAGCGGTATTCAGAATAACACTTACCTACTAGTTTCACTTTTGTAGTCTTAAGAGCTTCGAAATAAAGTGGCTGTGATACACTGACGAACAGACAGATAAAAATAACGAATTAATAAGGGTTCCATTTTTCGCCATTATGCTATGAAATCCTAACTATGTAGATATATATAGTGTTTTAATACATACCACGTGGAAAATCGAGATACATTCACCTATACAAACCTTAAAGCTAAACGTAAATCTTGCTTTTGTTCCGAAGTTTATGAATCCAGTGAATTTTTTCTCGTGAAAACCTCAGCTTAGAGCCTCTCCAAAGTGATCATACAGACATTCTAAAAATTGCTGCTTTAACTTGCTGAAATCGCAATTAGGAAACTAGTGCAGAACGTTTTCAGATTTGCCAGCCAAGTATTTATTCTTAGATAAACATTTACATATATCATATTTTTTGTATTGAAATATAATTATTTATTATAAATTATATTGTCGAATCCCCGCTTTGGTAAAATTGCGTACGCGTAGCGTACTTGAGAAAAGAAAATTATTTAACATCGGCCAAAAAATTTGAAAGTAGCAGGACTAGCACCCGTTACTTGAATGGTTTCCAACACAGTAGATAATGAAATAAATAAAAAGTTAAGGCAATATAATTAGATAGAATATTAACCTAGTGTAAAACAAAACTAAAAAACCGTACAAGTGCGAGTCGGGCTCGCCCTCTGAGGGCCCCGTACAGAAATTGGAGATCTCGAGCTGCTAGAGCCCTTTCATCTGATACCTCACTTCAACTAGCGGCTTTAATACCAAATTTTGCCCCCTTCTTAAGACTATTATTTTTTAGGATTTAACCACAAATATATAGTTTTCAGATTTGTTCCTCAAATAGTACTATCTGTAGATGCTAGCTGCCAAATTTCATAATTCTAGGTCAACCAGAAGTTCCCTATAAATTTTGATTCCCTTTATAGTGTCGAAATAGCGTTTTTCGCGATATAAACGGCCATCTGGTTTTTTAAGTAAATGTAGAAATACATTTTTTTTAAGAAAATCATGGGGCTGTAGACCTGAGTATGGTCTGAATCTTTGAATTAAAATTGTAATGAATAATTTAGAATGTTTCGCAACTGAACAGCTATGCTGGTCCATAATTACTCGAAAGAAAGTTTCTCTCGAACACTTTCGATGGCGAGCGTTCCGCCGAGAGCGATCAACTGATTAAAAATATTGAATATAAAATTTTAGAGTGGAAAAGAAAACTGATTTGTTTGATTAATTCCATATTTGTTCTGAGTAGATTTGCGGATTGTATACGTAACCGCAATGGCATAATTAGAGTTAAATAGAGTTAAATATTTTTCGTTTGGCTTAACCTGTATCCCGCAAATAACAGGTTAAGCAAAGAAGCGTGGTTAATATCAACTTCTCACTTTCTTTTGTCGGAACGGAAAAGTAAAACAAAATATTTACTTAGTAATTTTTAGTACTTCATCTTAATACTACATGTTCTGTGCCTCCTAAATGGTAAAGATATGTATAAAAAAATAATACAAAAGTTTTAAAGGCAATATTTCTAGTGCTCTGTAGACCATGCCTGTCAGGCATGTGAGCTTTATTGGTCTCAAAATGACGGAATTCAATTTGGGAACGTGCTCACGTCTAGACGCGTTTCGCTACCTGGGGTTACCTGTTAAAAACTGAACTGAAATTTCATTGACGCAATATTCACATATGGTGGCATGCAAATTTGAGGGTATCAGGGTAGAGTTTCAATTTGTAGTTGAGTGGTTGTAATAACAATATTATATTTTTATATAATTTAATAGGTTTGTATGTCATGGACAACACTTTGTGTTCTTAGCACTAAGCACTGCGGTTTAAATTGTGTATATGTTAATATTTTACAACATTTAACTAACTAATAACTTTATCTTTCGGGGAAGTACACATTTTTTATATATTTTTTTCTTTGTATTCCTTAAATAATATACAAAAAAATAATTTCTTTTTTTTGCGCCAGCGACGCTAATGTACAAAGCGATAGTAAGTGATACACTTTGTAAGAAGCTTTTATAACAAACATAAAAACTTTTCGTGAACGTTTTGTTATAAGCTCGACCAAAATATTTTGAGTTGTTGTTGTTTTTATTTCGAAATCGCTCCAAAATTTCCAAAAAACAAAATTTCTTTTCTTTAGCGCCATTCTATTGTCAGCCAACACTCTTTCACGAACTGCCTAGTAAGCCTGTTTTTAGTACCCAGTATTACCATTTTGCAGTGGGATTCTTTTTGGTCTATTTAAAGCTTTACATGATACATATTTATCATAACACTAGAAGCTTTTATCATTTATATTATAGGACTTGTGAATATTGAACGGATGTTTCATTGTTTAATACATATTTTTCTGTCTAATATAAATATTTCTTATATTTTTTCGAATATATCTTGTATTGGGTTCTAAAAAAATATTATTCATGTATCATTTTTTACCTTGTTACGATTTATCGCAAAGTAATTTCTTTTTAACACATTTGTATAGATCAGTCAGCTTGACCTATCTGAAGAATATTATCTAGGTCAGCGAGCTTCACGTAGGGCGACACCTTAAACAAAAAAATATATTATTTTTATTCTTTCGAAACATACACAATGCATTGTTTAATATTTTAAAGTTGTTTTATATTTGCAAAGCATGATATTTATTTATTTAAAGTTAGTTTACATATTTATATAGATCTAATGAAGATTGTTAAATGCATTTGTCATGTCTTCAAAAAGAGTGTGGATTCACAAGAAGCGAGGAAGGGACGTCGGCAACTTCCGTAATTCAATCCGCGTGGCGTCGTTCGTGATATTTGACAATTGAAACACTAAACTTGCTGAAGCTGGTAATGTGTTATAAGGAAACAACGAACTCGGTAACTCTGAATTAAGAGATTAGACATTTAAGTAATAATTATAAATATAATTCTCTAGTGAGTCATTATAAAAAGACTGACTAATATTTGACCACCCACTTAACTTTAAGCCGATCAGTTATAATATCTACATGCATATATTATCCAATTTTTGGTTTATAGCTGTATCCTGCATGTAATAGAGAGCAGGCAAAGAGAACCTAGTGTAAATGCATTCCATTAACTATTTTCCGTCCGAAATTCCATTGGAGACACTGCGTTTTGACCCATCGTTGCAGTTTGTTTTACCACAGTAGAAAAAAGAAAATCATTTATAAGTGTGTTCCCCGAGTGGGGAACGAACCCACAGCTATCGCGTTTAAAGTCACACCTTATTAATGGCATTAATGTTTTCCATGTATATTCTTCATTCTTTGCATTTTTTGTACAAGTTCCAAAATCACAGTTCTAAAATTATGTTTTACCCAAGAATCCAAATAAAAAATCATCAGCTGCACGCGGTCCTACAAAAACTGCCAGCTGTAGGTACATCAATTATACGTTTTTAACTTATTTTGAAACTTATTCACTATATCATTTAGATGTCGCTTCTCTATATCATTTAGAGATCGCTTGGCCCTTTCAACAGTATACTATTATAAAATATAAATAGTAAAATAAGTGTGTCTAGGTATATTTTAAAACGCAAGAGTAAGGATTATTTTCATTGGATTTTTGTTGATATTCAACTAGAATTGGAGCTACGTATATTTAATTCAGTAGGCTTCAGATTATATATACCTTTTTTTATCTTCGTAAAATTCTCATATATATTGGCGGCGAAACATACGAGAGAAATGTTTTTATTTTAAATGAAAATACCGTAAAAATAGCAAATTCTCACTTTATGTTATTAAAATATAAGAATTGACGCTATCGTGGTGCAGTTCTAACTGTAAAAGTGACTTTCTGTGGGTTCGGTTCCTACTCGGAGGAATGAATGGCAGGCAAAAAGCGGTGTTCTGTTCTATCTCAATAAAAGATGCCGCGCAGAAAGCTAACAATGGAGTTTACTAATACCAGGTTATCTTTTTTTATACTACTATGCGGGAAAAAGCGTGAAAAATACAAAAAAGGTAATTACAACAAAACTTAAAACTTAACTTAACTTAGCTTCACGCTTTATCCCTAGCGGGGTAGTCAG
>DWAP01002559.1:0-13281 GCA_018230625.1 Heliconius eleuchia | reverse complement strand
ATATATATATATATATATATATATATATTATGCGCCGTTTTTTTTATTTTTAACATATTATAATAGTTAATTTGATCAATTGAAAATAAAGTTAACTAGTGGATGGATATGTTACATAGAATATAATATGAGATAAGTAAATAGCTTGGTACTAATAATACTTGTATGATAAAATAAGAAAAACAACTCGCAACAATTACATATATATTCACTACAAATATTAGATAGAAACTGCATAATCTTGAGATGCATTAAATTTTTTTCATTTCAATGCAACTTAGTTGCATTTATAATTAACTGCAAATGATAATCATCTAGTCTTAGTAGATTTCTTACGAGGATCATGAGCTTTAAAATATTATAATGTTGAATTTTCTTAGAACTTTAGCTATTAAAATAGTTTGAATTAGTATTAAAATTACGGCGTTCAATATCTCTTTTTTGAGTTTATCCGTTTATTAATCAACTTATATTATCTAAACATGCTTAACTTTCTAGAACAAAAATGGTTGTTGTTTCTAATTATACATTTGCAATATATTTTCTAGAATAATATAATTTATATAAAGTTATAATATATCTTGGCCCGTAGTACGGGGCCGACCTAACCGCACCGCTTCAAGACTGCTTGGCAATTAATAATTTTGCACGATCCTCCACCACTCCGCAATCGCCGACACGAAACAAAAGTTTCGTATCAAACCACAACGTAACAGAACATTCTATTTCACGTATACGTATTCATTTTAATTTTTATTACATCGTTTACAGTTTTAAAATATTGTATAAAATATGTATGATGATTATTATTCATAATTAATCACAACAAATATCTCTGTAAAACACAGTAAGAAATTTATTTAAAATTTGTTCACTTTATATAACATATTTTAAGTAATTTAAAATTAATTGATCAGCTTCACGCTGTATCTCGCACGCGGCAGGATAGGCAGAGGGAACCTAGTGTTAAGACACTTCGTTCCCCGCTTTCTGCTGAATTCTGGAGATATTGCGTGTCTAGTGGCGGAACTCAACGCCCCGCTTTGCCATGACACCAGAGCGAAGAAATGAAAATATACATTTTAGTAAATATTTTATCTCCTCGATTGGGGGTCGAACTCACAACCAGTCCATTTTACAGTAACACTTCGTGCCGCTGCGCCACGACTGGCCTCAATTTTTTTTATATCTATTTAAAACACTGTAAGAAATTTACATAAAACTTGTTCACTTTATATAACACATTTTAAGTAATTTAAAATAAATTGATAAATTTCATAATAAAAAGAAGATATTGCCAAATTATCTAATTCACATAAAAATTTATTATCATGAAAATAATTGAAGTATTTAATGCTTAAGTTAATTATGACCTGCATATTGCTGCAGTAAAGAGATATGTATATATAGATCTGTATACGTACTTACTTGTAGCTCATTTGGTGCAACAATGACATTTTCTTCAAATTTCTTTTAAAAAGACTTAAAATATATGGTTTAATTTTTTATTTTTATAATAAACACAATTTTAAATGCAAAATTACATTCGTAATTAATTACTTAGAGAAAGGTGCTACCAGCCTTACTCATACATTAATTTCAATTAAAAAAAAAGTTCCTTTTTCATACCCATTTATACAATTTAATACTCCAAATTGTTTGTACGTATTAAATAAAACCACTTTAATTATA
Organism: Heliconius eleuchia; assembly: GCA_018230625.1. Taxonomy (NCBI): domain Eukaryota; kingdom Metazoa; phylum Arthropoda; class Insecta; order Lepidoptera; family Nymphalidae; genus Heliconius; species Heliconius eleuchia. The sequence continues at coordinate 11,589 of DWAP01002559.1, read as the reverse complement.
ATTATACACAAAAAAAAGTCACTCCGAAAGCGAGGTATGATAAAAAATTACGGCAAACCAATTTAAAAGCCCTAACCCGTTCCTAGTAAACTATTAAACCATATTTAATTTCACATAAACAGTGCATGGCAACGTACACCTTGTATAAATAACCACCACCTATCCATTCGATGCAAAAATCTTATACGAGTCAAGCGATATTAAATTTTATTTCTTTCGTAATTAAGTTAAATATTGTAGAATAGTTGAATCGGAGGTTTTTGAGTACATCAGACCTATGGACAGCTTTATGGTTCAGATAATAAGGTCTGTTGTTGCGTAACAAATGTAGAGTTTAAGGCGTTTTAGAATTATTCACCTGATATAGGGAGCTTCGTGCCGAAACCAGCGTTTAACAGAACAATGTATCTTCTTTTTAAACTAAGTCGGTTAATCGTGTTGAGTCTACTATGAGGTTTTTACTTGGAAACACTTTTTTGCTCTTTATATCTCGTTGTTTATAGCTCGCAATGATATTAAACATAAAATATCATTAATCCAGTAATTAAGAATGAGTGACTATTTAGTCACATTCGATCTTTTTGCTTTAGCTAGCTAATTATTAAATTAAAATGTTATCTTAGTAGTAAAGATTACGCTTCGGATGTTGACCAATAAACTGAGAAGGCTATAAAACTATTATAACAAAAACAAGTAAAACCAAGTTCATTAAACAATTAAATAATAAAACATAGATATGAACTATAATAAAGTAATAAATTGTGTCTATTGTATACAAAATGACATTTTTATCGTAAAAAAAATATTTACGTTGAGAATAAATACAATTAATGGTGGCATGCAGGTTCACTTACCTCCCATTACCTTCCGTCAGGCACTCGCTACTTTTTAATTATTCTTAGTCAATCTCACGTTGGACTATGGTCCGTGTCGAATCTGTTAGATACCTTACGCCACTCGGGAGATTCGATTCGGATATCGATATAACGATCAATAAAGTTTAACACACCATTTCGGTAGGAATCTTATAATTATCCACCAATAAAAATTTATAAACGTTTCGATTGTTAGCGTTTTATAGTCTAGCGGTGAAAGTTCGAATAATGTTTTATCTATGGCAAATTTTTAATAATTGTTTTTAATATATTGCATGGAATATATTATGAGAAATTGTTACTAGAATTATATGCATATTTATAATGAAGTAATAGTAAACGTTACAATAGTTAATATTAGAAAGGTTCACAGCGGTAAACGAACAGAAAGCTTGCGCCGGCGCCGATAACCATGATGGATGGGCCCCTCCACACATTTAACTCATAAACCCTTCCAATATTTGGAGACTCGCGCTCAAAACTATATCTATCCCTTTCTAATATTTTGTTTAAAAATATTTTGTTGCTTACTTGTTTAAAGGAAATATGTACTTAGTCGTTTTAATAAAATATTTATAACTTTTAATTTAATATTTATATTGTAAATTACATTACATTGAAATTAAATTAATCTAACATTTCTTAATTATAATTAATTTCTTTAATAACCAAAATCTTTAAATACAAAACAGATTTACATAAATTTTCATACAATACAACTATTGTCATAATATACAACGACTAAATATTGATGTAATCTACGAAAATGGTTACAAAGCTCCACAAGGTTCTTGATTCAAGGTAATTTTACAAAACAATTCGGAGTCAACCAAAAAGATGTTTCTATTAGAGGCCCGCTTTTTTCATACCCGTTGATGCCCATAAAGCCGTAAATTATAATTTATTGACCCACAGCAGAAGAGAATTAAGTTATCGACCATTTTCTATCAAGGGCGGCGTTCCTTTGGATAATAAGTAGTCAGGCTAGTGGTATTCGAAAATTCGTATGTAACGGACGTTCTTATACAGTTCTATACTAAAAGCTACCTTCTAATATAAATTGTGAAAAATTTTTTTAGTGTCTGTTGTGCGTAGTGCTCACACAAATAGTCGCTACCTACCACAGTTCAATTTGACCGCCGAAGCGTTCGATATGCAAACCGTCGTGACACGCTACACACGTAACATCAATTTGCGCGCTAATATCGTTGTCTGTCTGTCGCTTGCTGTCGCGAAAAAATACCAAGTTTATATTAAAAATGGACTGTTATATATAAAATATTTTAAATTTCATTAGTGTTTTTTTTAAAAAATGTGTCTAAAGGTATGAGTCTATTTATTGTACATCTAAATCTAAATAAAGATGGATTTGCTTTTACTTTTCGCACGCCTCGCGGGAGATGTGCTTGACTGTCAGCTCACGATGTTGGATGCAACGACATCCGCGCAGAATTATAATAAGAGTTTCCTTCTGAAGTGCACTCGCGATACATAAAACATAACGCTGCTCGCCGTCGTGTTTACAAAGGAAAATACAATCTGGCTATTGCAGTTTTATAATGAGTTTCAAAATAAGCCATTAATCAGCTTCACGTTGTATCCCGCATATAGCAAGGTAAGCAGAGAGAACGTAGTGTTAACACACTCCGTTCTCCACTTTTGCGAGGCATTGCGTGTTGGAATTTAATGTATAATGGCGTTAGAGTATAATAACAAATAAATATTTTACCAAATAATAATATAAATGTTATAATAGGATGTCTTATGTTGGTGTAGATTTTTGATCTAATATTTTTGGAAGTGCTAGTGTTTTAAGGGGTCAGAGACCGAGCGGTTTATGAATGCGAGTGCACGAAGCCGACGCGACGAGAAAATGTGTCTCTACAAACAAGCAACGCCAAATAATTTTCATCATGTTATATTTCAGGGCCGATAATACATAAAAAGGAAAAAATTTAAATCGTTAAAATAATATAAAAAATGATTTAAAAACGTGTATAGTAGAAATAGTATAAAATAAATTTTATTTGCCTTAATAAGATTAAAATAACGAATTATTTTAATATTAATAATATGAACAAAGAATATGTGCATATCAAGATGTGTGGCCACACATATTTTAATGCAAATGCTCTAAACGATTGTGTTATACGAAATTATAATTTATGTGATACGGTGTGTCATACCTACTAAATGTTTATCTTGTATGCGTATATATTATTCATATCTGCATTCCGATACCACGCATTGAAATAAAATTATAGAAATACACAAATAATAATTGGGTGCTCATTTTTTTATGTAAATATTTACAATTCTTCACATTAATAAAAAGGTTTGGAAACCCGCATGGGCATGTGGTTTTCAAATTAATAATCTTGTATTATCGTTTTGTTTAAATAAATATGTATCTTAATAATTTTATTTCGATTTAATTATGATAAAATTTTAGTTTGATTTTTTACTTAACGAAATAGCGAAAAAATGCTTGTGCGAAACTCGTATCGATCGTTATACTTATTTATGTCAGCAAAATGAATACTAATTTTTATACTATAAATAGAATCAACTAAAAACTCCATCCGGGCAATTTACATATTTACTCTACATATCATATTTATAAGTAATTTTGGTTATCTAAGCTAAGTTATTTTGTATATTTAATAATATAAGTGGGGCCAGTCGTGTCGCAGGGGCACAAAGTATGACTGTAAAATCGACTGGTTGTGGGTTCGATCTCCATTCGAGGAAGTGACGCAATACCTCCAGAACTCGACGGAAAGTGGAGAACGGAATGTCTTATCACTAAGTTCCCTCTGCCTATCCTGCTATGTGCGGGATACAGCGTGAAGCTGATTTATTATGTATTTTAATTTTAATAATATAGGTTTAAATAAGCTAAATATATACGATATGCATGGATCAAATCCATTACAAAATAAATAACATAGATTTTAGGTTTAAAAATTTAATATATTTCTGTAAGGTAATGAAAGTGCAATGTAATAGAGCAGTGTAACTGCGGGTATAATTACAGTAGTACAGTACCTATCGCAGGACTTACAAATCCATCTTTATTATATTTTCCATGAAATATTACCATATATTTCATTCAATCCACATTTTTTTGCATTTGTATTCGTATACACAACACCTCGATGACTGACATCGAGATATCATTTGAACAATAGCATTTTTTTTAGGTAGCAACATCTCCTGATTTAAAATGCAGTTCTATAGAAATATTGTATGTAATATATAGATAAGAGAACTCTTTCTCATTTTTATTAATTGTGGAATTTTATAATACAATAATCTCTACATTACTTTTATATACAAATATTTAAATTGAATTTAATCGATGTATTGTAAATTTATTTCTTATAAATAGCGAAATATAGATCTCGCAAACCAAAGTGAAGACAAAAGCTTATTATAATTAGACGAGGGCGAATTGCGATCTCCGCCCTACCGGCCCTCTGACCTCACTAAAACTAGAACTGTGATTTAACGACTAATTGACTGTAATGTTTCATAGTTACGACGAAGATAATAAACAGCATTACTTTATTTTTTAATAGTTAATAATTTAGGAAAATATAATAAAATAATAAATAGACTGCTAAAGATTTTTTTTAAATTCACCAAAAACTAGCAGCTTGTTGTTTCTTTTTTGTTTGAACGAACTCCAAACAAAACAAGATGGCGATTGCGTGCCACTAACTTCATATAGCTCGAATTTAAACTGATTACTTTCTGTTCACCGCAGTAACCAATTTTCACGCCATACATTGTAGATGTAATATTTGTAAACCTTTGATAATTTAAAATTGCCATTTTGCGAGGTTTTATATCTGTACGTAATTGTTTAAGTACTTATGTATGTGAATAATTTTAGTTACAGCAATAGCCTAAAGCATCTACCTAAAGTTACTTTAGCATTCCTACAAACGTATTGGAGTAATAACCGCTAAATAAATCGTCTAGGGCTATATCTATTTTCTTATATTATACGGGCTTTGAGATAGATTAATTAATATAATAATATAATATAAATTTCTCATAGTTAAAATATCATAATTTACCATCTTACATAATTCTTAATATATTTCTATTTGAATTTAAACTTTATAATTACACAATAAGGTTGCTTATCCACAGTTTTTCGTATATCTATCAAAGTGTAACGCGTACAGTAGCATTGCAACATTAGATCGCAATTTCAATAAACGGGTGAAAACAAGGCATTCGAATAAATTAGCAATTAAACAAGACAAAAAGCAAAATTCTATTCGCGCCGAATAAATGTTGGAATAATATATTTCGGAAATAAGTCTTGTAACTTGATTAGCCGATCTTAATTGCCCAGTGATAACAGTTTTATTGATTGAATATTAAAATATTCAATAATATTGAAATACCTACTTCGATAATTGAGTAGATAAGAGTAAATTTTACTTACACAGTTATGAGAGAGATTTATTTTTTTTATAATCAGAAATATCTCGTTTTATATCTAACTAAAATTATTTAGCATATTTTCTTGTTTACAAATATAAACGGATTTTGATGTTTACGAACATTTAACAAAAATCGATTATAATTTATCTGGTATATTATAGCCCCAGATGAGCAAGTGAAGTGCCGGGCAAGTATTTAAATGGCTACCTCTCGATCGCAGTAGCGGCAGAATAAAGATAATGTTCACACGTGGCCGCGTATAAACGGCGCCCTACCAGTCCGATGCAGTAAGACGAACACTTTACGACTAAGCCCAAGTTGATAATTTTTTTTATTAATTTTACGATCGCTTAAAGATATAAAGCCGATATCAATAATGGTTATTGAGGTTATTACAACGCTATAACGCGTTGTTTATTTTTATTTAATATAACTTTATATTTTATTTAAGTTTTTAAAATGTTTTTTGGTGACGTTTCGAGATACGGTGTCGACATTTACATGTATGTAGATATAATAGAATATCCTGCTATACATGTTATGTTCGGTTTTTTTTCTATAATTAAAATGGCAAATTGTTGCTTAAGGTACATTTTTCATTACAAATAATTAGTTTAAAAAAGGTTATAGTAATAAAATATGCTAACGTGTAATAAACGGGATATTGTGAAGCATCCTCACAGTCCCTTCTTTTTATTGCGTACTGTTAACAACGTATTTTATAGAACCAGCTGCTTGATTACGTCACTCCAGCTGGTAGAATCGGTACTTTAGGGAAATTTCGAATTCAAATTCATTACACAAATTAGCCCGTCCGTCTAAATGCTCCATAAAATTCTTGAAGTGTCACTACTACTTGCACTCTAACACAAATTCTAGGTGTATACATTCTATTTTACATGAATAGCTTTATTGTAATTGAGATATTTTAAAATATACATTTTGCGTCGTGTATCTTTAAGTATTACGTTTTTTTCTCATAATATCTAAAAAAACTAGGAACGAACAGGATGTAGGTACCTCTAAAAATTAAAAATGTAAAACTTGGACTTTTGAGCAATTTGCACAATAAAATCGTAAAAATTTGTAATACAAAACATGCGGTCAGAATAATAAAGATTTGAACAGTCAGGTACAAATCTATTATCTACCTTGTTCTGTGTTGAAAAGCTAACTGTTTTACGAACAAAAAAAGTTATACACTTTTAACGGTCAAACTATATTGTCTTTTTTAAAACCAGCATGCGAAGTCACAAAAAATATAAGTAAATAAAAAAAATCTTGATTTCTCCAACATATTCCTAGCTAACGAATTTATAAATATTTGTGCTCACAACATGGTAAAATCTGGTCGATAAATAATTAATCGTCGTATGCAAATGAATTGGTTTAGAGATGTGCCGCATGAATAATAAGGCAGGTGCTCCATTATTGGTGCATTTGAAAATGTTATCATTTAATTTTCTGTTTATACTTTAAACGCTACATACGTACAACTTGTTACTACACATATTTATGTATATTTCATGAATTATTCTTCAAAATGATATATTCTAGTATATTATAATGATAGAGCATATCATTTTCAATTAGGAAGTTCGGCGCTATCTCGCTACGGCTGATTTTCTTACTGTAAACTTTATAGTCCATTTGAAGCATTATTTATATTGAAATATTTAAATTAATATTTTAGTTCGCAATTTAAGCAATTTCCTTCCTAAACATACGATATATATTTACTGTATATATAAATAATTATATTTAAAATTTAAACTTTTCCATGGTGATAATTAAAATCTACAATGCTCTATATTTAATACGTGAACACTTTTTAAAGAGTGATTGTACAATATTGCTCTAGCGTACAATAAATGTACGCTTGTTTTATTATTTCCTTTTGGTACGGAACCCATTGCCGGTGATCCCGTTTCTCATCCGCGTCACGTGGTGGCCGGGTCGCTCCGACCGCATTGAAACGCGACAGTCACTACACATCATAAATCTTCAAGTTGCGTCTCTCCATTGTTTTCGCGAATGTCAAAGATCAGCGTATTTCCATTGTTATGCTGGATCTCTACCGCACACTTCATTACATTCAACCATAATTAAAAGTTTTAGGTGTTACTAGATGACTTCGTATCAATCTTTGTGCTTAAGCAACAAATTATGCGAGTAGATCAAGATAAAGATAAACGGTAGAGTTATTTACGTCAATAGTTGGAATAAATATTCCCGTGCTTTTATTAACTCCGGATGTTTAGACGACTCGAATGTCGTGTATGTGTCTACGGAATGTGTACGAAAATAAGGTTTCATGTATTGAAACATTTTAAAGGGTTAAAATATGTGATAGTGTTTTAATGTAAAGTTGAAAAACCACCTAGAGTATAATTGATATCATAAAACTAAAAAAACAAGGCGGCCTTTAGTACCGCCATAAATTATTTTAATATAAGCTCTACGTAGTTAAACAGAGCGTCAATTTGCAAGATATTCGTAGTCCGTTAACTTGTTCTTCGAGCCCCAAGGCGAGCTCAGTTCTTTAGCGCTGGCACACGGATCGATTTTGTTTTATTAAGTATAATATGTTTAATAGACACAGCAAATAAACAAATTTTCTATATTTATATCCATATAAAAAATAAATATATTTGAGTGTTCACAAGTTATTTTTTCTCTTGTTTTAAATGATATCATAGTCTGTATATAATCGCGGAACTACATTATACGCAGCTAAGTTATCGACCGACCAAAATGTATTCAAGTTCAAGGACCCAATAAAAACCAAGTACCCACGTGGCTGAGCGCACCATTATGAAACGTGACAATTTATAATAACGTCACCATCAGTTGAGACACTGTTTACAAACCGAAATAGAGTAGAGTAAAGGAAACAGAGTAGAGAAAATAACTAATTCGTTGTGACTTACATTTTAAAAATATAATATATTATATGTTTAGTGAATACTAATATGAAATTATGGTTTATCCGTATAAAAGTGAAGGTATTATAAAATAGTAAAAAATAAAGTTCTCCGTATTAATTCTCTTAATAAAATATCAATATCTTAAAATATTGATCAAGATAAATCCACACTGTCTTAATATATTAAGTACTTATAATATTGAATAATTAACGAGTTCCTTTTGAAGCTTAAGTTCAATGGAAATGCAGTTGCATATAGCATGAAAATAACACGAAAGTAACTGTCCTTACATTTTATGAACTTAAAGATAAACTTTCTTAATAAGTAACGACCATTTTAATGTCAACCTGATAACTTTCTTTCTTTGTAACAAGCATTTATAAATATACATTTCTGTCATACCAAAGAACTTTAGAAGTCATTACTCTATTTTAATGATTTTTTTTATTTGTTTTTTTTTATCAGCTTCACGCTTTATCCTGCGTTTAGCAGGGTAGGCACAGGGACCTAGTAACCTAGTGTTAAGACACTCTGTTCCCCACTTTCTGTTGAATTCTGGAGGCATTGCGTGTTGAGTTGCGGAACTCACCGCCGCGCCTTTGCCTCGACACCAGAGCGAAGAAATGAAAATACAAATATAAATAAATATTTCATTCCCTCAAGTGGAGACCGAACCCACAACCAGTCGTGTTTACTTTGTGCCCCTGCGCCACGACTGGCTTTTTTTATTGTTCTTGATAAAAATCTAAATCATCAACGCAAGATTGTAATAATACTGCAATAAAATAAATATTAAGGCTTAATTAAGTTGTTACTGGTATATGAATGTTCGAGATTTTAGTTAGGGCAGTAAAATGGTTTCACTCTCCTAATTAGTACAGAAGCAGTTAAATCTATATCGTAACATCCGCATAAGTTAGCATTTTAATTTTATTTAACGTTTTTTTTTTGGGATATAATCAGTGGAAAAACCGTAGACATACATACATTCTTTAAGCAAAAACTTGTTGCGATAAAGTTATTACATATAGGCTGTTGAAATAGTCCCTATAAATATCTAATATACATAAAATTGCGAGATATTTTGAATTACAATATCCAAGAATTATATATTATCTAATGTATCAATTTAATTTTTGAAGCCTGTTGTGGCGCAGGGGTACCAACTTGTGTTGTGGGTTACATTCCCATCCGAGGAATTGAAACTGGTAACGAGGCAAACCGCGGCGTTGAGTTCCACCATTCACACGCAATGCCTCAAGAATTCGGCGAAAAGTTGACAACGAAGTTTCTTAACACCAGGTTCCCAAATTCCAATGATATGTGCTCATACAGCGAGAAAGCTAATAAGAATAATAATAATAATATTTTGTATACATCTAACTTGATATTCCTGCTATGAGTAATAGTTGCGACTGGGTCTGAGTCCGGACGTAGTGGAAACATTTATTGTTACAACTGTCGCCTACTTGACACTCAATAAAAGAGGTGCTTGTATTAAATGTCAATACCTGATTTTTATTTTCTGTAAAAAAAAATGAACAAGCGTGTGACTGTAATTGCGATCCTGGATCCCTAGGCTGGATCCCTAGTCGGTTAAGGCAAAATGCGGCGTTAAGTTCCACTATTCATCACGCTATGCTCCAAAAATTTGGTAGAACGTGGAGAACGGAATGTCTCACTAAGTTCCCTCTACCTATCCTGTTATATGCGGGTTATAGCGTGAAGCTGAAAAAAAATTAAATGCTAAAGCTGTTGCCTATTTGAAATTATGTTTTACTGTGTAAAAACGGAAAAGTAGTTCTATTGACTGTCACATAAATATGTATTTGTATTAAAATGTTAATATAATATATATTTTATTTCTTGTAACAATTTATTCTTGAACATATTATTAGTACAGAGATATACTTTCAATTTCATATAATGGGACTTTAGACTATTGTGAGCTTTCAAAGGTTGAAACGAAATGTACAATAGAAAGAAAATTTTAGAAAGAAAATGTGGCAGTTGTTGTCTCCCACGTAGCAATGACACATTTTTCCTACGCTTTCAAAATACTAGATATTTTATATTCTGCCACTCAACACGCAGTGCCTCTAGAATTCGGCAGAAAGTGGAGAACGGAGTGTCTTTACACTATGTTCCCATTACAAAAAAGAAAAAAAAATAGTTTTAATTTTTAAGAAATACCTACAAAAGTGCAATGTTTAATTAAAATTATAAGAATCATGTATTTTGTCTGCCGTTTGTAAAATTGGTTTCATACATTATTTTTAAAATGAAGTATGTAGTAGTTTGTAGTTTTATTTTACACGAATAAAGTTTTTATGGCGCCTGTGTTTCACTTCATAAATTCAACCCTACCTATTTCCTATTTCTAAATCACGCTACATTTTACCATTCAGCTATTTTTTGTTGGGATATTTTGATTTTAATGCAACAGCTCTAACCACGATACAAGAATTTGGGTTACTTCAGTTTTCTGTTGAGTTATTTTATAAGAATTTCATTAAAAATAATGAAAAACACATACCTACTTCTTATCAAGTAGTATATGTTATGAAACAAGTTACGCTAGCTAGAAATTATAGATTAAAATATGATTTTCTAACGAAAGTATAGATATTACTATTTACTATTTTAATAGGTTAAAAATAGTGCACTATAAAATATTAAAGCTTGAGCCCCGCATCGAGTTTCGGAGCCGTCATGACGCAAGCGTCTGATTGTAAACACGACAGGGTTCGATTCCTACTCGAGGAAATGACGTACCTATTTACTATTTAATATTAAATCACGGTGTTGAGTTCTGCAATTCAAAAGCAATGCCTCCAGAATTTGGTGAAAAGTGTAGAACAGAAGTGTCTCAACACTAGATTCCCACAGGTTGTCTCTGCCTACCCTTCTATTTTCAGGATATAACGAAGTTATTAATAATAAAAAGATTAAACCTAAGTTTCACGCATCAATATAACATTTTTTTTATTATGAAACGAAATAAAGTAAATCAACACTAGCTACGAATTATGCGTCTACTGGATCATTTTTCAAGTACGTAGATAGACCCAAATAATGTCTTTATAACGGGCTTGCGTGTGTAATGCCAGTATGGGATCACGCGTCCTACAAACTACCTCTTTTCGGATATTATCAATTATCTTTTCTCAGGTGAAAGGCTGTATTACACTTATCTGTACTAATATTACATATTTATGTACAATAGGCCGTCGTGGCCCAGAGGCACAAGGATGTGACTGTAACGCGACTATTGTGGGTTCGATCCCCACTCGAGGAAATGAAATATTTATTTAAAATGTATATTT
>DWAP01002558.1:0-13282 GCA_018230625.1 Heliconius eleuchia | reverse complement strand
ATTTTAACTGGTTATACCGAAATAGGGTAAATATTGTTGTTAATGTTTTTTAGAGTAAATCAGAATAGTCGAATCGACGCATCGCTCTAGTAATGTAGCAACGCGCGGTGTTGAACTCCTCCACTCAATACTAAATACCTTGAGAATTCGACGGAAGGTGAGAAACGGAGTGTCCTAACACTAGATTCCCATGTTCCCTTTATCTACTCTACCTTTTCAATCTCAGTAGTTCATGAGATTCGCGTTCAATCAAACAAAATCTCTAGCTTTATAACATTAGTATTGAAGTATACATATAGTGATATAAGTTCATTGCAAACATTTTTCTCTCATCTATCACGCTGTATCCCGCATACAGCGGGAGCGGGAGGGTTAGGCAGAGGGAACCTAATGTTGAGACACTCCGTTTCTCTCTTTATATAATGTTTCACTGTTATTTAGTATGCAATCATAATATTGTAGAGCAGAACCGAACAAAGGTAGTTTCGGTACTCAGCTGATTTTGTTGCTATGCGGTGTTACACGAGCGAAGCGGCTGTCAAATGAGTTATTTGGTGAATATTGTATTTTTGTTTTAAAATAAAGACGTTTATTATTATATTTTTTAATATATTGTATATTTATTTATTACTATTAAGCATTATAATATAGAATATTATGTAACTTTATACAAAAATGTTTTAAAATTTTATATTGTACTTTAAAAATGGATATGGATTAAATAATTAAATAAAACTATCAATGTAGTAAATCCTTTCGTTATTTTTATTTTAGTGTTTAATCTAAAACCCAAAATATATATTTAATCAAAACAAATATTTAAAAGTCCACAAAACTCCATAGCAAACTGAGCCTACGTGACCGAGCCACTCACACAAGTACACTTAACCGTTCACGGACACGGATACACACGCACACCATCACAAAATCAGTTAAATCCTCTCTCAGATCTAAAACGACGTCACCACCATCGACCTTCACAAAGAGATTTACACATCCGTCGCCCTTATTGTGAGGAGATAGGGTGCATTTTATATTTGGCAAGCAAAAGGTATTTACTACCAGTAGGTTCTGTGGTGGGTAATATCACCGTTGCGCTAGCGAGTGCATTTATGGCATCGGTCATCAGTTGCAAACCTTTTTTTGAGTTTTTTTTTTGTTTATTTTGTCATTTTTGTCTTTATTGTAAATATATTTGGTAAAGATGCATTTTTTTATGATATATTAAAAAAAACCTTTTTGTGCAATGATATTGGTTATTTTTATGTAAAATTCGGCTTACAGCTCGAATACAGTATTTCAATACAAATTAAAAAAGGGTATATCATGCTATTTAGTTCTGTTAATCTAGGTCAAAATACAATTTAAAATAGAATTTTTATATAAGCTTAAATAAATCTTTAATAACTAGAAAAATAACGCCTAGAAACAGAACTAAAGTAAAGGTGAAAGTATCGTTGCCCCAAAAAAAGGTTGTCGATCCCTGCGCTGCCTGAACTCGCTTAGTAACAGCGTGTCTTATAAAGGAAAATAACCTCTAACACAATATTGTAAAGCTCAAAATTGTATGAAACAAAACTTATTATTGATCCAAGCTTACGCGAAAAAGTAGCTTTATGTTATCCGTATATAGAAATAATTATCGACTATTGGTATTAAAATTGAGCTGAAAAACCAAAATTTAGCTAAAAGTACTAAAAACGTTTGGTTTTTTTTTAATAAAAAACGATTTTCTAGACGATTTTTTGAGTACATTATTTGTAAACATTGTCTTTGTGTCAAATGGTTATATAAAAATGTAATAATAGTAACTTTATGACGTTATTGTACCACAATTAAGCAATAAGCAAGTAATATAATACGAAGAGTGTCGGTTCATTTCCTTTCGGATGTAATGTTTTATAAAAAGATCATTTTTATTAGGCTTAACAAAAAACATTATGTGACCCACCTAACATATAACAGCTAAAAAAAGCGAAAAATCAATAATTCAGAGTCACTATTCTCTACGCCTATTATCATGGACTTAGTTTGTAACTTTTGCTTTATTTAATACGTAATAATATAATTACGTAGAATAGAACTATTGAAGCTTAGATAGCCTATAAAGCTAAAGAAGGTCAGCGTATAGAAAATTGAACTTTATTTTCACAGCATTAGAGAGGATTTTTACTGAAAACTAAACGAGAATTTCGAACAAAGGATGGTCGAAAAACTATTCAAAATTTAATTCACGCCTGTCGAAAAGTGAAAAATGTAACGCGTTACAGTAATATATCTCTTTCAATACTTTTAATCGTTATAGCTTTTCATTTCGAGCTTTTATAGTCCATGTACGGATGGAGATTTTGTTATTTTCATATATACATATATATTAGTGCCTCAGGGCTCAGGTGATATTTTGTTAGTGGCTAGGTGTTTGATGGGTTCGATTTAATTGTTTTTTGTTATAGATATATGTAAAGTATAATAATGTTTTATGTTAACTTTGTAACCGACGGTTAAGACACATCCATTCCAGAAAAACTATACTGGATAGCTTAATTTAATGCCGTGCTTTGTGCTCTTTTCAGAGCTATAAAAAATATATAAATCTATTCTCCCGACTGGGCATTGAAGTCACGACCAAACGTTGCGTTGTTTGCGTTAACAGTCACATAATGTGCCACTGCACCACTATGGCCTCAACATAAAGTATATATATTTTATGCTATCCCTGAACAATCATTGAACTTGCTACCATCGTCGAGCCGTGTCATTTAATTATTACTTAAAAATTTTGAAAACTTCCATCGATGTACAGGCACAGTAGAACAGTATCTGCCTGTAAGCATGATGGTTGTGGGTTCATGTCCGCTCGTAGGATTGACTATAATTAAACTGTTTTTATATTCTATTAGATTATAGGTGGCGTTGAGCTCCGCTACACAACACGTCTCTACAATTGGGCGGAAACTGGAGAACAGAGTGTCTTAATACTAGCAGGGTAGAAAGAATTCTAACCTGCTATAAATAAAAAAAATATAATAAGATATTTTATTGCAAGTAAAAAAATGTGTAAAGAATGGAGCAAAGCGTGCAACGCACCAAAGGATAAACACAAAAGGCGAAGGAAGCGATGGATATCTTATATACATATGTAAGGTGGGATAGAATCAGGGCGTAATACAATGGGGTGACAGGTTCGAGGCCAGGGTAAAAAAAATGTATGGATTTTTTAAGGTTCTGTATAATAATATTATTGTTTTTGCTGTATTTGTGTCATATATAGATTTGAGACCGTCGTGGCACAGGGGCATAAGCGTGCCACTGTAAACGTCGCAGCTGTTGGTTCGATTCCCACTCAGGGGAATTAAATATTTATTATTTTCATTTCCTCGCTCCCGTAACGGGGTAGAATGCGGCATTGACTTCTGCCACTCAACAGACAATGCCTCAAAAATCGGTAAATTATTAATAATACCACAATGGTTATTTCGACATAGTTAATTTCAAAATTGTATGCGGTACTCTAACGAGTCGATACAGGCGTGCCCAGCCACGCGTAATTTTTTGTGCCTTGCGGTCCAGTGGGGTCCCGCCACACTCCGCAACGGTGGTAAGGACTCTTTATGACTAATAGTATGTATGAATTTTCGTTAATAATTTGTGTATCTCTTAAATCTATATAATGTAAAAAAAATCCTAAATAATGTAAAATAAAAAAATTAGGAATTGACTCCTCATTTATTTCTTTTATTCTAAGGCGATATTATAAAAAATGGTATAGCCTTTGTAAAATCATTTTTATTAATTATAAAAATTCTACGAAAAATTTAAAAGAGCTGTCCTATAATTAGAGCAGTAGGGTGTGGTAAAGACTAATATGACAATAAAATTCATATACAACGCTTGTAAAGCATTATCTCCTGTTGTCGCAGGTAGGTAAGAATATTACATTCTCTTTTATGTAGGCAGAGGGACAAAGGAACCTGTCATTATGCAGAGGAAATGAAGCTACAGTCAATTTCTAATAAGTATATTACAATCAGGGGTGATAGGGGAGTTTTTTTAATTATAACTTTTTGGGATTTCGTTGGCAACTGTTATAGATTCTTGAATACTGTGTATGTATTTGTATTCATTTGTATATCACACCGCTCAATATCCCGCTGCGTCCTCCAAGTACCAGGAAACTTAGTGTGAAGACACTCTGCTTTACACATTTCGCTAAATTTACAAGACATTGCGCTTTGAGTAGTGAATTCTTATTCTTAAGTGAGAATCAAATCCACAATCGTCTTGCTCATAGCCAGATACTGTGCCGCTGAGTCACGACGGCTTCATCACTCACCTATTTCGTTACAATAAAACTAACAGCTTGATCCTCTCTCCTCTCTATCCACATAAACACAATCTTTTCTGTCTCCATGATAGAATTTACATGAAAAAACAATTCAACCACCCTCATACAAGTAAGTGAGGTACAATCAAAAGGCTCACAGGGCCACCCCCTGACGGTAATAAAATGCTTTCAATCAAGGAGCTCGTAAAGTGAGGCAGGCTGGTTGATGCCTATTCCTAATCTGGCTCCGGTATCAGGCTATAAAATTTTCTAATCGGATGAAAAACCTTTTTTGGGAAGCTTATTTGATGTCGCTGTGGCTCAGTGCAGCGTTTTATTGTAAACTCGGTGATTGTGGGTTCGATTCTGATACACACATTCAAGGTTTTTTTTCATTTCGTCGTTCTGGTAACAAGACACATTTTTGAAAATTGGGCGGTGAGAATCTAGTGTCTTATCATTGGGTTTCCTCTGCCTACCCTGCTATATTGCGGGATACAGCGTGAAGTTCAAAACCAACTAAAGATATTGAAAATAATTTTAATCATTTTCAGAATTTGTTTATGAGAACTGTAAAGAAAGAGCCACGGTTTTATTTGGGACAAATCGGGGTATGCGCTATAAATAGATTTATCCTCGTTTTTATTTAAAGGTCGTATCTTGTTTTTTTGCTTTAGTCTTATTATCAGAGCGAAGAAATGACAATATAGAAGATTTTATTCCCTCTAGTGATAGTTGAACGCTTGGGCTTAGAAGCACAACAACCTCAACATCGAGCCTGGCGACCTTTTTTTTTATAACTATGCAGGATAATCAGAGAGAACCTATTGTCGAGACACTCTGTTCTTTATAATTTGTGCAAATTGGAGACATTATGTGTTGAGTGGCGGATTTGAACGCTGTGTTTTGTTTTCCTAGAGATACGAATGTGAAACGGAATGTCTTAAAATTCGAATACAAAGTGAAGCAAAAAAAATATTATACGTAATAATTATATGTAGCTAGTTTTTTTTACTTTATGAAAATATAAATTTAAATAAATATTTGAATTTCTCGAGTGGGATCGAACCCACAAATAATATGGAGTATGGTCTTATTCATTAACTTTTTTTACCCACCCTGCTTATTACAAAACCCATGTAAAGATAAGACAAGATAACAAAAAAAAACTAATTACTTCAACCGAATCGAACCCATTATCTCCTATCCCTCGGAACACCACGTTTAGTGAAACATAAGTTTAACATTTATCCAATTATTGTTAGATTCATGGCGAGGAAGACCATCAATATTATTTTTTGTGAGCGTCCCCGCATCATCCCCCATGGGTAGATTCCCAAGGCGATTGGTTAGGCTCTGAACAGACTGGGTTTTAGCGAACTTTAACAATATTAATTTCAATTTCTATTGAGATTTATGTGATATGTCATTAGTTTTTTTTGAGGTCCTGAAAGGAACAAAGGCTGTCATACATATATCATTATATACAATTAGTTATTTAAAATTTTTAATCGTATGATAGACGGGACACTGTAGTGCTTAGACTATTTCTTCTATATCCAATCATGTAAATACATTGAGTTTTCAGTGGCAGAACTCAACGCCGCTTCATATCACACAAGGCAATTAAAATAATTTAAATACTCCCTAATTTTAAATTAATAATTAACACGTTAGTTATCAGACTCTTTTCCACCGATAAAACATCCTAATGTCTCAAAAATTGTGCGTAAACAGGAACAGAATGTTTTCACACTAAGTTCTCTTTGCATGATCTCCTATGTGCGGGGTACAGCGTGATATCAGCGTGAATCGTTCTCTTTATATAGCAGGAGAGAGAAACAGAATATAATACTGTCTAGTATAATACTATTCTCTACTTTATCAGATACATTATTTTTAAAATTAAAATGTCCACCTTAAATTTAAACTCTACTTCAACTAAACTACAGTTAAAGTAGAGCTTAAGTATATAATAATATATTTTTAAAAATATATGATTATATTAATTACACAGTAAAAAAATAATAAACAAGATATATTCATGTGATATAATATACAAGTTTTGGTAACAATATTAAAAGATAGTAAATATAATGTGAACGTAGCCTTTACTTGCTCAGTTGTGACGTGTAGAGTTTCTTACACTCCAATCAGCTGTTAGAAGACATGGGGGCTGCCACCACGACCAGTGCCAGCTGATGTGGAGACCAACGGACGTCTTGTATAGGGGTATCGGTGTTCGATAGCAAGTAGTAATATAATAGTATGTTTGCTAATTGTAGTGCGGGTTCGAATTCTGCGAGGTGCTATGTGTTGTTTTTTGGTTAGTCGTTTTTTTTACGTTATAAAATTCAACAAAATTACTAACAAATTCGTATTATCAGTAAAAAATATTTCAAAATCTGTTATTACGAAATATACAACCTTTTATAGGCGATAAAGTACGTAGGGTACCCTTATCGGTGTTATCTATCGGTCAATGCCCTTATTTCATAAAACGATATGTTATAAAATTGGGAAACTTGGGTTATTTTTATCTGTTTGTTTATATCTCGTAATACGGAGACAGGAAAGTAAGGGAAAAATCTGGCGAAATAACAAAAATACAGCTTCTCGCTTCTCCTCGTATCGTCGTATATTTCCCGCACGATTTTGGAGACATACTCTCTTTAGCGCATCTCAACGCCGCCGCCTTTGTCCTGTTACCAGAGCAAGGAACTGAAAATAATATATTTCTCAAATCGGAAATCGACGTGACACTTAATTTTTTCTCTCTCTCTTATTTAGTGCAACAATCGCAGGAGACGCAATAACAGTTTGTTGCATTGTTAAAAGACATACATAATCCATTCACGTGGCTTAGTAGCTGAAGCGCTGGTACGTTATCCAAAAGGCGCGGGTTCGACTCCTGCTACGTTCAAATGCTTATATATTATGTTAAATATATTCTTTTAAATGTTAAAATACATAATGTGCATCGTTCAAATTGCTAGTTGTTGTGAGCCGTCAAACAGTAATGTAAGATTGATCGATGAACGTAACTGAGTGTGAACCCGCTATCGCGTTATGTCACAGTGTTCGCGGGGGGCACACTCTAGACTGTAGGGGAACTATGCTTTTGTATTTTACAGGACATATTTGACGCATGTCGCTAAAATAACGGAGCCTAAATGTAAGCGATTGTGCAAATTAAAAAATATATACATAGAATAAAATTTTGTAATTATTGACATGTAGTGATGATATATAATGAGAAATGATGATAGTAATCAGCAAGTATTCAAGAAATTTATAAATATAAAAATTCTTCCGGTACCGAGTGACTGACTGACGACGCACAGACAACATCGCTGGACTTGAAAGGTTAAAATGAAAATGTTTACCATGTAGGCAGGATAGGGAGTGTAGGGGAGAACTAAGAGGGGATTTCTTTAAATTCCAACGACGATAGGGAGATTTATCATTTTACGAAGTGACGATTAACGGTCACCCTTGTCTCAGCTGTCGACGTGGCAATACATAATCCCATAGAATAAATACACTCCCAACTGTAATTATAGTACTTTCATAGTTGCTTCCATACAGTTAAATTCAAAAGTAAAGGGGAACTTTCCTGATTTGTATGGATAAAGTAAAATGGTGGGTTAAAACTTTTTTCAATTTTATAATTTTAATCCAATGTTTTTATATATATTATATATATATATACAATGCGCGGCGATGAGTTCCGCCACTCAACGTTTCGAAAAATGGTTGGAGTGTTTATACTATACCATATTGCTATATACAGAACCATATTTTATATATAATCTATTAATTCTATGTTTTCAATAGGTGAAAGTGAAAGGAAATAAAATACAAAACTCTTAACGAATACTTAAAAAAATATCATGATATCGCATACATAAGCTTTAATTTAATTAAAAATAAGCTTAACATAATTTTTAACTTTCATTCCTAATGTTTAAAAGTAAAAGAAAGCTTCCATTGAAATACCAAAGACTTCCCCCGACCATCGCTAAACTCTCGAAATTAAAATTCACATAATAGTAACAAGTTACCAAATATTCCCTGATGGGGGTCGCGTAGATAGCAAGCTTAGAGGAAAATACTTCCTTGCACAAATTTGAACTGGCTACCCTCAAAGTGCAACCACAACTTTGTTTCACTCTACATAGAGTCGATGTTCCTTTGAGAATTCGTAGCTAAAATACAGAGTTTGTGCTTATTTTAGCAACGATCTTACGCTTTGCCTCACTTTATAGGTGTTACGGAGATTGAGTGGGACAGAGAGGCTCAGATAGAGACGGTTAGATGAAATTCATGATGAAATTCATGAAGTAATATCATGTGTTTTGCTTTTATGAACTCCATGTTGGATTTAGTTTATTACAGGGTTCTGTTTTACTACTATAGTATGTGGAGGGAGGAAATGTGTTTTTTTGTTGTTGTAGATATATATGTAGATTTATATTTTTTATTGTTTTGAAACATTTAAATATTCAGCTTCACCCTGCATTCTCCATATAGATCGGTAGATAACTGGGATCTTAAAGTACTCCGTTTTCCAATTTCTATGACATTACGTATCGAGTGGTGGAACCTTATGCCGTACTTTGCCTCATTGCCAATACGAGGAATTGATAAAAAAAATATAAATTACCCCGTGTCGAAATCGAACCAATAACTGTCGAGTTTAGTTCCAATAAGTAGCGGCTTCTTATAGACAGTTAAGTAAAGTTAGAATATTGCTCGATATTTTTTTATTGCAATGCTATATAAGCTCCACTATAAGGGTTCCCGTTCGTCACAAGCTCGTATCTCTATTCCTGGCAATTCTCTTTAAGCGTATTCTTATTGTCACAAATTAATTTATCTTTAGTTTGTTGTAGTCACTTTACTCGCATATAGAGTCATGTTTCATGTTTTCCGCCATTTAATAAGTAGTATTAAAGTAGATTTTTTTACTTCTTAGAAAACTTTAGGTTTTCTTTATTTAAGCATACCAGGATTTGAACCAGTATCTCTTGGAAATCGTCTAAGGGGAGCAGGTTCAAATCCCGCCACGTTAAATTTTTTATACGTGTTATTAAAATTATTTTTCTTTTCTACATGTGAAAAACGACTTTAAAATGTAAAAAAATATATTTTATTTTATTTTATCACTATCAGATTGATCATCAGCACCACTCTCCAAAACTTTAGGTCTTTGGTATGTCGCTGCCGTAAAGAGTAATTATACAAAAATATTCACACAAATATGTATGTATAACCGATCACTCTGTACATTTAGTTCGTATATATTAATTCATACAACAATAATAAGGAGAGACGGCCTGACAGTACGGAGTAAATCGTAGTGGCTGAGCAAATCGTCAATTAAGCGTGCGTCAAATGAGTTGGAAGCCCGACCGCCCGCCCGCCCAAATATACATAAAAGTGGCCTGCGCTTACACCAAACTGAAGTATTTTTTTGAAAAAGACAATATATATTTTTTTACCCAAAGGTTACCAGGGTAAAACATATGGGTTACATGGGTTGGAGTGAGGACTCGAATCGAATGGCGAATGCTTTGCCGCTGCTTCACCACGCTATAAAATTTGAGAAAAAAAGTAGACCATTAATTAACCTTCATTGTAATGGTTTAAATATCAGTTGTCTTCTTTATCTTATCTTATCTATTACAGATTTTATTTACCACATCCAAAATATCTACAAAACCGTGAATATTTACTCCACATATTCGAACTCACTTTCATCTTCATCATTTGGAGTGCTCTACGAGGACGGTGTAAATGCGCTCTAGTTTTACGGGCGATAAAACGAAATAGAGTGGAGTAGTAATTGAGGAGGAAAATGCTCGACTCTCGTCTCTCAAATGTCAACGTTGGTGACGCTGGGTTCGAGGGGCTTCGGTTATCTAATGATAGAGCGGTATGGTCCAGTGGCTGTGTGTAGCTTTTTGGCAATTTTTGTTTAACTACATTCGCTGTCTCGCATATAACAAGTGATGCCTGATTGTTTGAGACATTAGTCTGGCTTTGTCTTGTCACCAGAACGAAGAAATGAACATAATTCGTTTCTCTGACTGGAAATCAAAACCACAACCATGGTGCTTAAAGTCATACGCTATGCCACTGTGCGACTATGGCCATTTTTTATGAAAATATAGCCAAATTTTTATTGGGATTACTAGTTTGTATTTTAAGTTCGAGCAAAAATCAATGCAATACTAGATCTTTTTTAGCTTCCCATAATATATTTAGTGTTCGTATTCTCCGTTCAGCACAAGCGTGAAAAACGGAGTTTTAAAACATTACATTTGCCTATGCTTCTGTGTGTATGCGGGATATAGCGTGAACTTAAGAAAAAAATCAATGTTTCAGAAGATTATATAGATATTCTTTCATCCTAAAGATGTAAACTAAAGTAATTATTTCGAACAGTAGCTTGTTGTATGAGAAATACAATTGTATGGACTGTTTTACGTTTTATATAAAATAAAATAGGGTTCACTGTAACTCACAAAAGGGTTAAATCACAGTTGGATTCCGCTTTTGTGATTAAAATACAATACAAACCTATATTCACGTCATTGATAAGAGCTCTAAAGGTGAATGCACATTGTATGAAACTATTGAAATTGTAATAAAAATGGTAATAAATGTATATTTCAGATTTGAAGCTGCATTTAGATTGGATTTGATATTAGATTATTATATTATTATTTGATTATTTCTTGGTTTTTGCGTAATCCTTGTTTTGTTTATTATTATATGGTTTTTGGGTCACTTTCTGTGTCTTATTAAATAATTTAATCATTTATTATACTGCTATTCAAGGTAATCGAAAATAAAGAAACAAAAAAATAAAATAAAACATCATGCGTACTAACCCTAGCTTCAATAGCCCTTGACCGTTTCACACAACTTATAATTATACAGGGGTTCACGAAAAAGTAATACAAAAGTAATAATCGTATAAAACTATAAGGACAATATACTCTACTCTATAGTATAGAATAGTATTGTGAGAGCTTTCACCTATGAATACTTTTGTTATACATTCATTGTCAAAACCAGATCTGTGAGCTCTTAAAAGTCAGTACAAAAGAATATTATGTAATTTTATTTATTAACTTTTTTTAGCTTCACGCTGTATCCCGCACATACCAAAGTAGGCACACTCCGTTCCCGTTAAGACACTTCCGTTCCTCACTTTCTACAATTCTATAAGCATTGCGTGTTCAGTGACGGGACTCAACGCTGCACTTTGCTGCAACACCTGAGCGAGGAAATAAAAGTATTAAATAAAAAAGATAATAAAAATGCAAGCAAAAACTCGACTAGTCAACCAGTCCTTGTTATATAATCACCAATGCCATTAATAAAAATATATAAAAAATATATAAACAAAGAAATAAATGTGTTTTTTTAATGTATATTTATCCATATTTATAAAGTATTCTTTATGAATATTCATCAGTAGTTACTAATGTGGGCGTGGGGGCTCATTTGAATTATTTGTTATTATATGAGTGCGTCGTATCGTATGTTATGTCTGACACACCTCCTTTTGTATAGAAAAATGTTATTAAAAAAATTTGTAGTGTTTGTGGTTTACGATTATAGTTGAGTGTAGCTAGCTAGGTATAGGTTCGATCCCCGAATACCTGTTATTTTATATAAATAGTAGAGTTGCTTTAATTTTCACACTTTTAAAACAATGTTACCTTCATAATATCTCACAGCAGTAACCTGCTGTGAGCTACCAAGTGATAATACACTTCATTTTCGAATTAAATAGTGTCCGAATCTGAAACATTGCGTGTTAAGGCGTAACTCAACGCCTCAATTTATCTTGCCAAGCTCGGAAATTTTAAATAATTCATTAACACGATCGGAGATTGAACTTTTATTCTTTAGTTAATTGTCTGTACCTTCAACTCCAATTATCTTAAATGTAAAAAAATCTAAATAATACTTCTCATTTTCAGCTTATAAAAACTCTTCGGATCTAATCATACACAATGCCTTCAGAATTCGGCGAAAAGTGAGGAACGGAAGGGTCTATCTGAGTGGGTTAACATAAGGTTCTCAGGTTCCCTGTGCCTACCCCGCTATGTGCGGGACACAGTGTGAAGCTAAAAAACGTTTCATCAGAACTTCCATCATCATCATCTTAGACAGTAGTAACTTTTACTTAGACTCACATTACTAACATTAAATATAATAATTAGTACTTAATAAAAGCAATTCCATAATATCTAAACTCGAAATGGAATCGAACCCAAAACTCTTGCGCAGAACCATTAGTTTAATACACACGTACCTAATAATGTAAACAAAGCGTTTTCAAGTTTGAAAATATCAACACAATTATATATGAAATATAGTTAGTTCACATAAAAAAACACATAAAAGGCTATAACTAAATTATATTGAGTTGGTTGTATGAGAAAAACGTGGTGAATAAGGTCACTAGGATCGCTAGATACTAGTAGATGCCATTCATTTCATTTTTGTTATATATTTTTATTTAAGGTGAGTGGAGAAAATTTAGAGTTAAGATACTGTGTTTTCGCATTTCTGTACATTTAAAGTTGATGGTGAATGGTGGTGGTACTCCGCGACTATTATTATTAGAATATAATATATTTATAAGATATATTTTTCTGAAAAAAGTCTCATTGAAAACGCGACGGTTGTTGATTCGATTTCGTCGCATTTCATCTCATTAATAGATTAACGACACAAAGCGCGGCGTTAAGTGTTG
This sequence comes from Heliconius eleuchia, assembly GCA_018230625.1. Taxonomy (NCBI): domain Eukaryota; kingdom Metazoa; phylum Arthropoda; class Insecta; order Lepidoptera; family Nymphalidae; genus Heliconius; species Heliconius eleuchia. Next base: position 179 of record DWAP01002558.1, on the reverse strand, counting down.
CCACTGAATTGGAAATGCCTTTAAATATGGGCAGAATGTGTGTGTGGGCTGATTACCACTAGGTATGTCTGTTTACCCGGCCATCTGTATCCTACAGAATGAAGTTCATTTTTTTTTACGGAATGGACACGGCAAACGAGCGTTCGGGTCACCTGATGGTAAGTGATTACCGCCGCCCA
>DWAP01002557.1:0-13285 GCA_018230625.1 Heliconius eleuchia | reverse complement strand
GTAGGAAGGCAGACCCTGGCAAATAGCCGGGATTAATGCCAGGAAGAAGAAGAATATATATTATTATATATATAAGAAATTAAATATAAAAACGATAACTAAGTATAATCAACTTTAAAATTCAAATTGTCCAATAATCAATTAAATAATACGAAATATAATTTCAGATATGCTGCGCAGAGCTACAGACGGTGATGGTGCCGTTGCCGGACTGCGCGAGCGGCGAGTGGGGACCCACTAAGGCGACGCGGCTGTTCGGGCTCGTGCCCATCACCCATCAAGTGAGTTTCTAAAATATTCTTTAAAATATATGGACGGACCCTCGTTAAAGTATCGAAAGTGAAAAATTTACGTATCTTTTATTGCTGTTTAAAACTACTAACAAGAGTAGTTTTCGCGATTACATACACCTTTCGAAAAATTCATACATAAATAACTATATTTTTTTTTTAATTAAAAAAAAATATTAAACCTATACTTCTTAGTAGTTTAAACGAGCGATAAAAACATTGCCAGTTGTCATTACATTTGCCAATCTTGATACTTTTTCTTAAAAAATTTCAATCAATTATTGCATTAAATATAACTATTAACTCTATTGTCGTAATAAAATAACTCACTAAGTAATCCGCAATTTCTAAAATGAACGCATATTTGGCTTGATATTTTTGTAAAAACTAGCATGAATAAGTTAAGTTATAGCTTTCGTGATTGGAACCCAAGACCTCAAAACCGACATAATTATAACAATATACTTATATACATATAATATCTAATTTTCTTTTTGCTTGTAGTGGCGCAGTGCGACAGTTGTGAGTTCGACCTCCACTCAAAAGATTAATAAAATTATATATAACCGGTTTAGTAAATCAAAATGCGACATTGAGTTCCGCTACTTACCAATGTCTCGAATTCAGGCGGCAAGCAAAGGCACTAACTAGGTCTATCTGCATACCCTGTTATATACAAGATAATATTTGAAGTTATTATAATATTTTTTTTTCCAGGAAGCGCTAGTATTCGCGGGTCGTGAACTTGAGATCCAGTTCCGCATGTCGCGTCCCCTCGCCGACTTCATGGCGACCTTACACAAAAACGGCGTGGATGAGAAACGGCTCTCTAAATACGTGCAGCAAAACGTATCTGATGATATTGTCACGTTTTATATTACTTTTCCGGAGGAAGGTGAGTTTTAAATATTTTTTGTATTTGTTTGTTTTTGCGAATTAATTTTTAATCTCGTACAAGTATGGATGCTTATTGAACCATAGACATCACTTAAGCCTTATTTTTTTAACAGTACAATTGCAAATTTTATACTTTATGCAGAATAAAACACTTGGGTATTCTCAACTTCTTTTAAGTACTCATATTCTGATTTTATCATTTATATATACATATGTTTTTAATTTATATATATATCAGTATAACAATAAAGTGAATGAACAATAACTTAACGTACTCTGACATTCTATAATCTATAGGTACTTTTAAAGGAAAATTTACTAAAGCAATTATCAACTTAATATTAAATATTTTATTGTTAATTTTAGGTCAATACGGCTTAGACATTTACACGAGAGAGCGCGGCGGACCCACCGCCATACACCAGAATGGTTCAACTGAAAAAGAAAAACATCTACTCACACACTGTTGCAAATATCTCATAAACAGTAGTAAAAGAAATTAATATAATTTGTCTAATATAATTAAATAACAATACCAGATTCCATTAATAATTATATGACAATAACTTTCATGAAATGTTAATTAATGTATATTTTTATCTGTAGCAGCGTGTTTGGCGCCAAATCATTTTTGATTGACAGTTTTTGTTAATTTGACGTTGCATCCCGCGTGTAGGCAGGAGGAACCTAGTCTTTAAACATTCCGTTCCCCCCTTTCCGATAAATTTTTGAGACATTGGTTCGTGGAAATCAACGACGCGATTTGTCATTGATTGATGATATAATAATAAAAATAATAGCTCAATAGCTACGATTTCTTATAATTAAGAAGTAGTTTAATAAATTAACTTTTTATATCAGCTTATTCAAGCTAGTCGCTATTGCGAATTAGATTTAAGAAATATATTAAATAACTTAATAACAATTGTATCCAAATGTAGATAATAATAGTGAAATGAAAGCCGTCCATTTGTAAATCATTTATTATTAATACTTGTAAGTAGAAGAGATATTATAATAATATGTATATTATTATAATATCTCTTTTTGTAAATGATATTAATAATATTATAGTTTAATTTTTAAGTACTCTAGGTTGTGTTTGTGCAATCGAATTGCGTTTTATAGATATATAAGTTACTTTGAAATATTAGTTTTACATTTTGAAGATATTACATATATCATAAGTACAGTTTAAAAAAATATATGATTTATAAAATATTTTTTAGGTTAAACATACACTATTGAAAATTTTAACATAATTCAGTTATATTTTTTTATAATTTTAATGACGCACATGAGAGAAAGCCTTAGTTTAGAAAAGGAAATTTATAGAATAAGATGAAATTCATTGATATAACAAAATATATATGTACTGAATATGAAAGACAAAATAGACTGTAGATTTAAGCCTTTTTTCAATTTATACAAGTGAAAAAAAAATACCAAAAGAAAAGAGTAAAAATATTTCATCCAAAAATGTATAAAAATAATATTATTTTAAGCGCTATACAAATTTTATACTTATTATTTTATTCAATAAAGAATTTAATTGAAAAATTGCAAAATATTTTTCGTAGAAAATAATGTTTTTAGAAATTTCTACAGATTGAGACATCCATGACACAATTTTTTTTAATAACCAACTTTTTTTATAAAGATTTATAAACAAATTATTGATTAATTAGGGCATACAATGGTTTAGAAAAATTAAATGCAATTAGAATATCATATCTGAACTTTGTATCATTTTTTTAAATAATATTTTAAAAAGTACTAATTTACTTATCTATACAATTAATAAATTTTGTCTATATTCGTTAATTATTAATGATTTAATAATTATTTTAAATCTCGAATATTGTTCTTACGCTTAACACGATAAAGTAATTGAGTAATAATAAATCAGTTTTAACATTTATTAAGACATAATTTATATTATATTATTTTATTTTAACAATATACCGTATGTAATGTTTTTTTTTATTACATAAAATATAATGGCATGTTATTTTTCTAGTTATTTTATTTTTAACCTTAAATTATTTGAGCACCAGATACAGTGGGACGGAGTTTCTTATATGAGTATTATTAAAAACTAAACTTTATATACAGGATGTTTTTATCAGCACCGCTTTAAATGAAATCACACTTAACTACTCTATAAAAGTTAATACAATTTAAAAAAAAAACCAAAAATGAAAAAGTGATTTTTTCAAACAAAATAAATAATAAAACTATCGTTGTAAAATGAAACGCTATTTGTCAAGAACGACGCACGCACACATAAACTCATCATAGGGAAATGAAGTGGTAGGCATTGGCGGCAAAGTTCAAACTTACGAAATGTCACGAAAAACGTATGGATAAACATCGTGAAATTAAAAAAAAATCCTACGTCTAAACTATTGAGGTATCTTGATTAATTTCTTTAGGTATGGGTTTAATTAAAATATTTTACCCTATATGCTGTAGCCGTAAAAGGAGCGCTGACGCTTCCACCCTGTATATATTCTTAGTTGTGTATGTCACATTCTAAGTGTCCAAGGTACAGTGGATCACATCGACAATACTAACCTAGTTTAATACTCCTATATGTAACCTTGTTCGATAACTGAACTATGCAACACAAAAATATTTTTTCCATTTGTTACAGTTCCTGAGATGTTTGTGTTCAACCAATTAAATTTCTCAACTTTTATACAGCAATATAGATATTTAAACACAACCAATACTTAAGTCAAATGATAATAATTTCAAGTCTTATTTAGTTAATAGCAAATAAAGAGTCACTTAAAAAGAATATTCGTTACCAGCGAAACAATACTAACAAAATGATAATAAAAAAAATGTCTACAATTTAATTTATAAAAAAAAATTCTAAGTAAAAAAAGTCATTTAAATATAATTATTTTGCTATCGACTATCAAGCACATGCAATATAAGAACGAATTACGGTTTAATAATAATTACTATATAAATTCCATATAACATCACTCAATTTAACTATAAACTCCCTATGACGTCAAAGTGACTTGAATTTGATTAGCTTGTTTACACAGCTAGATAGGCAGAGAGCATCTAGTGTTAAGACACTGCATTCCCCACCAGATTTTTTAAATTGTCAAAATTTGTTGTTTTTAAACCCTAATCGCCTCAGGTGCGGCAGTAACGTAGCGATATTAATGTTTCTAATTATTCATTTTAAAAATATTAATCATGTAGACATTTTTAATATTTTTAAAATGTTATTCCACAGTTAGGATAGAAAAATATTTATTTAAGAAACGCGTCATATAAATGAACGTAGCGGAATTTGAACCTGCGCCTCTTGGAAACTTGGACTGAAGTTTGAAAGAATTTTATAGCTATTAAGGAATTAATATTACAATAAATCAATATTGATTCAACAAGAAATCTCGATAACAACAACAATCTCAACAATACTGTAAAGCGAGCGATTTAATGACGTCATATAAGATGGATGGATGAATTAACAAGATATTTTAGTTTTTTTCCATATCTATAACCTAGACGAGTCCTTTACTAGCGTTTAAAGTAGCGCGCTGTTCCACACCTCGTATTAATGTACCCAAAAGACCTTCCATTTCGTTTGCTGTTTCACGTGACTGAGTATCGTCGAAATATGAATCTGAAATAAAAATATGTTTCGTTCAAATTTTATACTTTTTATCTATTGTAAGCGCAAAGGAATTTAGTCGAGTTATTTGCTACTTCACGCCTTTTCCCGCATGGTTAGGCAGAGGTAAACCTAGTGTTAAGACATTATGTTAAACAAACTGACAACCATCGGCTTTATAGTTACTGCGCCATGACCGCCTCAAACAATACACTAATAAAGGCAAAAATCTATTTACCATCCATTGCAAAATTATGTGTTAATATCTGTTGTAATCTATCCAACACCGTATTGAGATCGGCGTTTAACGCTCTCATCTTGTGGTTGCTGGTCTCCACTGTTTGTAAATCAGCGGCGAAGCTTTTTTCCGTTGCACATATACTTTGTGTGTTCAATTGTGTTTGGTTGTGCTTGGTTGTTTCTGTTTCTGAAATAGTTATGATAAATTAAGAATTTCAAGACTGTAATATTAAAACAGTTTTACGCATATTCTCGTATAGCAGGATAAGCAGAGGGAACCTAGTGTTTGGACACGCCGTTCTCCACGCACTGCCTGATTTTTGAGGCATTATGTGTTGAATTTCAGAACTTAATGCCACACTTAATCAGAACAGAAATTGAAAATATGTTAAATATAAACTGTTTTCATTTGGCTTCGGATTTCATGTGATTCACTCGAATCAGAACATTTTTCTGCTGTACCTTCCACACAGGAGAAAAAATTAAAGCTAAGAAAAGAAAAGTAAAAAGAAAACAAAAAAATTAAAATAATACGTACCATTATACCAATTGCTCATATCATTCATAGACACAGATGATATACTGTCAGATGTGGCATGCATCACTACAGGTTTAAACGCGTCTCCCGACATTGTCAATAGATTCTGATTCTTAGAAGTGACAGAGAAGTTTCCGGAATCCATACTGAATACCCTCGGCTGGTTGTTATCAGTGACTTTTGATTGCTTATCATTGACCAACGGTATGGGACTGAAGAGATCGAAGGCTTGAGGTCTGTCACTTCCATCTGCTTTGGATTCCGTGGGCACGTTTTGCTGATTGAGTAAGCTATCCTATTAAGAATATGATAATATAATTCTTAATTATATTTAGAAATTATTACAGTGCGATCGATGAGTCGTGATAGCTCTAAAGTTAGGGTTTCTAAACTTTTGCGCATTATTAAATTGGGAAGAAAATAATCGAAGCAGAAAAATTCGAAAATTTAATCTGCGCAGCCATCTAGAGGTAAATTTAGGGCGACTACAACTCGTCGACCGTACTGAAAATTCAATTATTGAACTAGTAAATTAAAGGGCAAATTAAAGAATAGCCACTCACTTTATCGAGTTAAAAATTAACGCAATATTTATGGCAATGTCCATCCAGGCATTAATAGTCGTGGTGTGGCCCCATTATCAGGGTGGGAAAATGAAAATAATTAATTACCCCAAGCGAATCAAACCTTCAACTATTACTTTATAGCCAGACGCTTCTCCACTGTGCCACGAGACCTGACACAATGTATTGTGACCAGATGTAATTTAGGTTCGAATTTTTTTATTGGAAAGCAATTGAAATATGCAAGAGTATAAATAATACAAAAACAAAAAAAATATACTACTTTATACCTGTAACATTTTAAGCCTATTTATTTGTGTAGATAATTGCTTGTAGTGTTGGTCGACTTTAGATTTTAATTCGCCACTGTCACTTTTAGCTACAGACTCCAATTGGTCCGTTAACTCTTTAATTACTCTGAAAAACAACATGAAATATTAATTTTATTATATTTTCGTGGTGTATTTGATCTTCTATGCGTAAATATGTTTGCACTAGTAGTAATGCGATGTTAAAAGTTCACAGAGTGCACTCATTTGTTATTAAGTACGCGTACACTAGGCTTTTTTTTCGACTTAGCTTATTGCTGTTCTGTTAACCTCAGGTGGTCTTATCAGCGTCACCGGGTGGGGAGAGGCGAGAGTAGCTCGCCCCTGAAGAAAGAGTACGAGCTTTGATGGACACTCGTGAGGAGTTGGCGATCGCAGGTGAATACTCTGCGTATACTAATCAAGGGTACAATAGTACTGGTCCGTTATTCATTTAGTTATAGTGATTCTTTTCTTTAACGTCACACTAACCCCCATACAGCAGGTAAGCAGAAAAACTTAAATTTCAAGACATTGCGTGTCGAGTGTCGTAACTTAATGCCGCGTCTTTTCTTATTGCTCTAGCAAGAAAGAGCAAGGAAATGAAAATAAATTTCGCTTCAGTGGAAATCGAATCTACAACTGTAAACGTGATTGTAGTAAGATGCTGCTCCAATACACCACGTCGGCGAAAACAGTAGCCAGTGCTTATATTTTACTTACTTATTTTCATTTTCCAATTGATTTATAATGTCTTGTAACGTAAAGACCGGATTAGCTTTATTGCCAGACGCCTTCCCTACAGTGGAAGTATATATCGCAGGTTTCTCGTTTTTCCTTCTTACGGAACCTTGTGATGCTAAATTCTTGCTTTTGCTATTCTTTTTGCTTGTTTTTTTCTTTTCCGTTTTAGTGCAAAAGAAGAATCGTTTCATGTTTTTCATAAAACTTAGACCATCTGTTGGTTTTACCTGAAAGTAAAAAAACAAATTTTAATGAGACTAAGGGGGCAAAATTTAAAAAAAAGATTTTATAAAATAAGAATTATTCAATAAAAAGTAAGATAGAAAAATTCTATATCCTCTATAAAATAGTCTTTTGATTTATTTCTCAAGCAAAAACTCACACTGTATAGTACGGTCGACGAGACGTGTCGGCCCTGAACTTTTTTTACTGTACTTTTGCACATTACTCATTCAGGAACAAATTGATCAAAAGTAAGAATAGTACTACAATCAGTCAAATACTGCTGACATCAGGGCGGCCACGACTCACCGACCGTACTGTATAGTCATGGGCGTAGCAAAGGCGGGCTGGCCCGCCCTATAAATTTTACTTTTTTTACTACAACAAAATTTACCCCAAAAACTTAAAAAAATAAAATTAACAAAAGTAAAGGCCCACGATGAAATATTTCTAATACGCTAATGTGTATAGTACATGTTTATAGTGTGTTTGTTATACTGTTCATAAAATTTTCTCTTAATTTTGTTTAAAAATATTACCTCTCCATCAATAATTTCTTGGACTACGTGTGTTTTCTTGTGGCCAGAAATATTTGATGTATCCTTGTCATAGAGGTAGCATTTTTCACAAAAGAATAAATGATTACACTTTGAACATTTAAATTTTAGCACCTGAAAAAATGAGTGTATTATATTTTTATAGTTTTATGCTATATCACGCACGTAGCAGAGTAGGCCGATGGAACCTAGTGTTAAGATACTTCTACCTTCTACCTAGTGTTAAGTTCTTATTGAGACACTTCCTTTTCTCACCTTTCGCCGAATTTTCGAAATATTTGATATTTTCATTTCCTTGCTATGAGGAAGCGTCGCGTTGAGTTCCGCCACTCAACACGCATTGCTTCCAGAACTTGGTGGAAAGTGGGTAACGGAATGACTTAACACTAGGTTCCCTCTGCCTACCCTGCTATGTGTGTGATACGGCGTGAAGTTGATTTTTTTAACACAAGATTTTAGCTCAAAATCAATAATAAAGGTATAATAAACACAAAATTAATTCTATATCTACCTGTATGAGAGGCTGTGTACATATAACACAAGTAGCGCTAGCATTAGAAGAGTTTCTACTAGCCATGACCCTCTGGACTACAGTCAGGCATCTAGTGCTTGCACAATGTTCGGCGCCCCATTCAGCTACCGCTTGAGCACTTATGCCGAGCATGCCTGCACTCTGTAATGTTGATTTTATGAACTTTTTTTAATATCATTTTTATTTTTGAGACCAATTTAAGCTGTAGTAACCTAGTGTATTCCAGTTTAAATGAGAGTAATGGTGACATTTGATACAGGGTGCTATAATTTTTAAGAGTAAAGTTAGGGTTGGCAATACAATAATAGAATTGTAATGCAATTCTAAATAGATTTGACAGAGACTAGGTCAGAACAGTGTCTTAACACTAAGTTCTCTGTCTACTCTGTTTTTTGCAGAGTAAAGGGCAAAAGTAATAAAAGAAATTAACTTACTTATACCATTAACTTACTTTCAAATTTATTGCCAATATCAATTAAGATTATTGTAAAATAAAATTATAGTAAATGAATAAAAATAAAAAAAAAGTTATAAAAAGGACTTACTTTCTCAAAACATGAATCTATGTCACTCTGTATATAATCACATTGGCATCCCAAGTATTTAGGTAAAGCTGTTACATGTGCTAATAGCGCACCTAGCCTTTTAGGTGACACGCATCCATTGTGATCTGCACTGCAATTTGCGAGGGCCAGCCATTTTTCTGATATAGATTCCTCACTTAGTAATATTAACAAGGTTTTTGCTGCCAGTACTCTTATAGGAGTTTTTCGGTCCCTTAAATTATAATAATAAAAAATTAAATCAGCTTCACGCTGTGTCCTGCACACAGCAGGGTAGGCAGAGGAAACCTAGTGTTAAGACAAACCGCTCCCCACTTTCCGTCGAGTCCTGGAGGTGTTGCTTGTTGAGGGGCGGAACCCAACGCCGCGCTTGCCTTGACACCAGAGCAAAGAAATGAAAATATTAATGTAAGTTATATATTTTATCTCCTCGAGTGGGGATGGAACCCACAACCAGTTGATTTATAGTCAAAATCTGTGGCCCTGCACCACGAATGGCCTCAATTTATTTATTTTTATTTATAAAAAAATAAGTTAGTAAAGTAAAACATAGTGCCAGTTCTGCCACTCAACATGCAATAAAAAAGGGGGATGGAATATCCTAACATTGGGTTCCTTCTGTTTTTGGCTGTAAAATACTTGATTCACATAAATAAGAAATTTTAGTTTCCATTGTATACTAAAAAATTACTCAAGTCAAAGTCTGGTCAGTAAAGCTAAGTTTGAAAGCTTTATTTTGAAATAGTAAAAGTATATTTAAATAAAATTTCTAATTATGAGAACCATTGCTATTGTAATACTGTATGTATAATATTTAAATAAAGAGAAAATCAAGAATTTCGAAACAAGTCAAATTTTTAATTTCCTAGTTGCAAAATAAAATGACAATAAAACACTTACTCATCATAAACATTAAGTAAAAGGTTAATCAAAAGGTCTACTGCTAAGTCAACATCGCCAGAAAAAAGGCCTTCTTTTTCAGCAGCAAAGAAAATATCAGCAAGAACAGCTTCTAGTTCTGCTGTATCAAGAGATAAGCTGCTTTCAGACAAGCTGAGCTGATGTCGGGCAAATACACCTGAACTTATTCGTAAAGGTGGCACTGAAAGTTTAAAGATTGCAAATTTGTGATTATGGCTGCAAAACATTGTTATTTACATAAATTTGTGCAATGTTTCCATTTACTATAAAATGTTACTAATATCTTGGGCGTACTTGAATAATCTCTCACCTTGAAGACTCCTTTGTAGGGAAAATAATTTAAATGCAATTCTGTATGCACTGTATTTAATGTCACTGTATTCGTCTAAAGTTTTCAAAATTTTATTAAATTTTGGATGGTCATAACTTTGTTCCCCGGTGTTTTTCCTGAAAAAAGCATTTTTATTAAAATATTGTAGTTATTTGTTATCATAAAATTTAAAGGCTAGTGAAAGTCGATAACTTACTCAATGTAACACGGATAACCCGCTTCATTTTCTACTTTGTTCCATTGTAACTTATCCATTTTTATTTATTGGACAAATTTCATGTTATAACTCTGTACATTTACGATAATTCTAAATTCTAATCTATAAAAATTAACCGCCGTAAAAATACAAATATTCAAATATAGAAGGTTAATATTCCATTACATAATATAATGACCAATAAAAACAAAAGTCGTTGTTTTCTGAAATGAAATACACCAATTACAAAAGTTTTGTTTCCATCGCCATTGGTCAACTCATCTAGTCGCTATCTAGACAAGCAATACGCAACATAATTACAGATAATATATTGAAACCCTCGTGCCATACATTTTTAATTTAATTTTAAGTAATAGATACAAAATATATAAAAAATTTAAATTTGATAAGCTTATTTGTTTTTACGTAAAATATAAAATATATAATACATTATATGATAAATATTGTTGTTTTCTACTTAAGTCGGTTTTCTATGTACATTTGAAAGTTTATAATAATATGGGCCAATAGAAATCGAGTATTCTTTGTTTACATATTGTAAACACCAATAAGAATCTATCATTTGAATGAAGTTTTGACTCCCATTTCCTCTTTGTAAAGGAGACGCCATTTTGCAAGCGTCACTTGGCGGCGTGTCGGATTTCGGCATTTATCATAAACTTACCTTAAGGTGGATCAAAATACTAATTTGTTTTTGTGTAATATGTCGTATCAATCTAGTGTAGCGCAAGATACACTATCTGCAGCGCAACTAGAAATGGCCGGTAACCCTAATGCATTAGCTTTGCGTCGGCCATTCGACCCTGTGGCTCACGACTTGGAAGCTAGTTTCCGCCTAACTAGATTCGCCGACTTAAAAGGAAGAAGCTGTAAAGTACCACAAGATGTCCTGTCTAAACTTGTTGAATCCTTGCAGCAAGATTATTCTCAACAGGACCAAGATCAGTTTATGCATGTGGCTATCCCGCGCATCGGCATTGGTTTGGATTGTTCGGTAACCCCGCTGAGACATGGTGGGCTTTGTTTGGTACAAACAACTGACTTTTTCTATCCTCTAGTTGACGATCCCTATATGATGGGTAAAATAGCGTGTGCCAATGTACTAAGCGACTTATATGCAATGGGTGTTACTGAATGTGACAATATGTTAATGTTACTCGGAGTATCCACAAAAATGACTGAAAAGGAACAGGATGTAGTAATACCACTAATCATGAGAGGATTTAAAGATTCAGCACTAGAAGCCGGCACGTCTGTCACTGGTGGTCAGACTGTAATCAATCCTTGGTGCACTATTGGGGGAGTAGCTACCACAATTTGTCAGCCAAATGAATACATTGTACCGGATAATGCAGTAATGGGTGATGTGTTAGTGCTCACAAAACCTCTTGGAACCCAAGTTGCAGTAAATGCTCACCAATGGCTTGACCAACCTGAGCGTTGGAACAGAATTAAATTAGTAGTATCAGAAGAAGATGTAAGAAAAGCTTATCATCGTGCAATGGACTCTATGAGTAGACTCAACAGGATTGCTGCTCGTCTCATGCACAAGTACAATGCTCATGGTTCTACGGATGTCACTGGATTTGGTCTTTTGGGACATGCCCAAAATCTTGCATCACACCAAAAGAATGAAGTATCTTTTGTTATCCATAATTTACCAGTAATTGCTAAAATGGCAGCTGTTGCAAAAGCATGTGGAAACATGTTCCAGCTTTTACAAGGACATGCTCCTGAGACTTCTGGTGGGCTTTTAATTTGCTTACCCCGTGAGCAAGCAGCAGCATATTGTAAAGATATTGAGAAACAAGAAGGCTATCAAGCCTGGATTATTGGGATTGTTGAGAAGGGTAACCGCACTGCTAGAATTATTGACAAACCCCGAGTTATTGAAGTGCCTGCTAAAGATTAAGTTGTTTATTATATAAATAAGACATTTACAATAAATACATTAGACATTAATGTTATAGCAGAGCTGGACAAATCTTAAAAATTTTAATTGGAATATCAATATTTTGACTGCATTTTAGTATTAATGTTTTATAATTAAGTGGCTAGATGGAATTTAAACAATGTTTACTAGCTATCTTGTTCTAAAGTTGGTGTTCTAGGTGTACAATAAGATATCACTATTAACTTTAAGAGAAATTATTCCATTAGATACCCTTTCTCAACATTGTTCATGGCTTGTGGATTGATTCCACAATTTGTGGAACTTATTAAATTAGAATAAAATTATTTTTCATTCTAAATATGTAGTTTTATTTATATTATTTAACTTTTTTATCATTTGATTATGGTTTGATAATTTATTATAGAAACTTTACCAACGCCAAGAACAAAAACTAATTGATGTGCTTTAAATATTTGGATTTAAAATAAATTTCTAAATGAAAAATCCAAAAGAGAAAATAAAAGATATTAAATTGTATATTAAATATATTTGTCATTTTGTGTTATAGAAATAACCAAAATCCTGAATCTGGCACTACAGGTCAGGCTACAACTATATTTATACAGAAAATGTTACAAAATTACCAACTGTCATCAATAACTTACATAGAACTTACAATAACTATTGCTTACTTGAAACTACTTATGTGCTTTGTTCTGTTGTTATAATTGTTAAACAACTGAAATTTTAAAATTCCCGAAAATTTATAATAGAACTAGCGACCCGCTCGCGGCTTCGCCCGCTTAAACCACAGAATTATTTGCTTAA
>DWAP01002556.1:0-13285 GCA_018230625.1 Heliconius eleuchia | reverse complement strand
ATATATATATATATATATATATATATATATATATATATATATATATATTCATTTACTAGGATCCAGTTCTCTTAAAACCCCAGTAAAAACCCAAGCTTAACATAAATTTATATATTGTTTAAAACAGACGTAAACTTACTCAAAACCTATAATAGCTTACAAAATATTTAACTGCAATTATTAATGATTCTTCGGGTTTATGTGGAATTCGTTTCGTTCAATGATATTATTTGCGTATATTAAATGAAATCCTTTTGTTCACAGACAAATTAATAAATAGAACATTAAAAATATGATTTTCGTATTATTTAATTTCGAAATCATAAATGGTGAGCGATAAAAATTGAACCTGTTTACATAATCGAAGTAAATTTTAATATTGCTAATAAGTTGCATTCGACTGAACGTTAATTATTTGTTATTAGATTTACGACCAGCAAGCGGCTTCGCCCGTCTGTACTATACATTTATTTATTTTCTCAACTGAATTACTTCGTGGTCTAATAACATTATCGTTTTAAGGACGACAGCCATACAAAGACAGGTAAAATTTCTACTAATTCAATATAAAAATTATGTATAGTCAGTCATTTTATAGTGGCTTTAAAGGATACAATGCGGCAGTCCAACGTTTTTTGTTAACGCATATATGTATAATAGGTAACTCGAATAGGTAACTCGAGAAAAAAGAATATGTTTTTTTTTCTTATATTCTAAAATGACAGATATTAAAAATTAGAGTACGGCCTCCGCGGCAAAATCTGGCTAAGCGTGTGACGCCATGCTGCGTCTTGCCGCTTACGAACACCACCAGCGAGAGCTGCTCGAGCCAAAGTATGAAACTTTGGCTCGAGCAGCGCTCGCTGTTTCGCTATAAATTTACCGTTCCTGCCAAATTCTGGAGGCATTGCGTGTTGAGTGGCAGAACTCAACGCCGCGCTTTGCCTCGGCACCAGAGCGAAGAAATGAAAATATACATTTTAAATAAACATTGCAGGTGACAATAAATAAAGATAAAAAAAATTGTACAGGCCGCTGGGGCCATTCATGGTGTAGGGATACAAGCGTGTGACTTTAATCGCGACAGGTTGTAGATTAGATCCTCACTCGAAGAAATAAAATATTTAATACATAGATTTCTTCACTCAACACGCAATGTCTTCAGAATTTGGCGGAGGAGGAATGGAGTGTCTTAAGGCTGCCTCTATCCAGCTACATGCGGGCAAAGAGAAGAGTGGAGTAACGTAACACTAGGCTCCCTCTACCTGCTCTGCTACATGCGTTAAGCTTAAAAATACAATTTTCGCCACCATAAATTTCTCTTGCTGATCTGTAATATATTTTTTTGCTATCTTCAGATTGAAGATGCGCAATAAAAAATATCTGAATGATGTTTTTTTTTATTTATTTGCTATAAAGAGAATGATATAAGCCTTTTGCATAGACCTATTGTACCTATTAATAAGTCAATAAGCAAAAAAAATAAATTAAAAGAATGTTTGCTGCCTCTGCTTTTTAAACATAATAATTAATAATCCGTCCTTATTAACGTTTAGTATTTATGAATTATTATTAACTTATATAATGCTTGTTGGTTCTGCCATTTAACATTCGACCAAAAATAGATGGTTTTTAACAAACTGGATTAAAATACTAACAAAAACTTACTTATTTAGTCAGTTACATTCCCACATAATCTCCAGTTTCACACAAATGTCACGCACCATAAAAAATATCTACTTTTTGGTATGCTCTCCGACAGTCGTTTAACAATACTCTTTTACATGTCAAATTTCTTACTCGTAAACACGATGCCGCCCGCTACTGCGTGACGTCACACATTTTCCTGGCCCGATTTAGATGAAACAAAATTTATTATTAATTGCACGAGTATAGAGAATTTTCAAAGTAAAATTTTGATGCGTTGGTGAATGGTGTGGTTGAGCTTATTCTTTATATTCACATAACTTTTGTATTTATGAACTGTCTACAATAAGATAAACAGTAAATGTTAAGGCACAGAAGAAGAAGAAGAAACTGTTTCTTA
This sequence comes from Heliconius eleuchia, assembly GCA_018230625.1. NCBI lineage: Eukaryota > Metazoa > Arthropoda > Insecta > Lepidoptera > Nymphalidae > Heliconius > Heliconius eleuchia. The sequence goes on along the minus strand of DWAP01002556.1, from coordinate 11,238 downwards.
GATTAGCGTGAACAATCGCAAAGACAAGCAGACAAGAATTTTAGAAATCGTTGTTTGAATGATGAATATAACATAATTATTAACTAATCACTTCCGTTTTCCATCTAATTATAACTTAATTACTTGACTACTTAGAGCAAAACTGATATAATTAAGTGGGAAACATTTAACAGTAGGTTCCCGTACAACCTTCGTGTTTTCTCCACACAACGTGACATTGGCGAAGTGATATGTGCTCTACTGGTACGCTCGGAACGCCATAATCAAAGAACCAAACCAAACAATAGGTTCCCAGGTGCCCTGTGTCTTCTTTTGCTAGCTTGCTGTGAGCAGGATAAAATGTGAGGCTGAATATGAAGCTAAAAAAATATTATTAAAAAAAAAAGAGTGGTCATTGACTACACACTAAAGAAATAAATTAATTAATTTCTACAGAATTCCATAGATCTTTTTTACTTTGAATCTAAATCTTGATCAAAATGAGAAATCCACTTGCATTAGTTCCACCTGTCTAAACCAATGAAATTTAAAGTGCTTTTACTTTAAATTTAATCCAGTCCTTAAAATTTCATGAATTTTTGTTGAGAATAATACCTACGATAAAGGATTTTAGTATTATAATGCCTTTTTGGAATGGAATCCATTGAATATTTAATTATTTTAAGCAAAATCATAAGTACTCTATGTGTATATTAATATTATTTTACGTGGTGTAAAATTTCACATTTTATATCTCAATTTTATATCTCAACAAAAAATATTTGTAGAAAATTATGTGTAGGAATGAAATGTATTGTAAATATGTGAAAACGAGCAAAATATTAAAGCAGAAAAAAGAATAATTTTTATTAATACTGTCTTTTAAATAATTTAATATCATAAAACTAATATGACTAAATCTATAATATCATTTTACGTTCTAGTGTAGTGTAGTTAAATAAACGCTTGTTGATCAACAAGCGTTTACTTAACTTCCCGTGATACTGTGTGACACTGTGTCCCGTGTACCTATATTAAATCTCGTAAGCTTTTGGCTTCCCAGTGTCAGATTGAGTTAACATTTGGGTTACGACTTCAGTTCTGATAACAATGAAATTACATATAATCAATATTGTTGTCGTTGTCGCAACAAAATGTGTAAATTTTTTTCCACAACCCACCAAACCGTATTTTTCCTAATACGGGTACACCGTATTAGGAAAAATATCAAATGAAAAGACTTCATAAATACATTTGAATAAGTTTGTTTTTAGAAAAGTTTTTCAAATAATATTTTATTATGACATCTATCAAATCATACAAATCTTTGATTTTTTAAGGCTTTGCTCTAATGTCCATACATTGTACATACAAACATCATACCATATAAGTTTTCCTTTTGAATCGCACTCTGTACATTGATAAAAACCGCCTCAAATTTCGTTCTGTAGCTTAAACGATCGGCAGGAAGGGATTTCAATTAGGACAGTTTATTTTTTGAACTTTGTTTAAAAATAAAGTATCGTGACCGTTTAGCCTGGTCTTGGCGCAGGAGCACAAGCGTATGACGCGAAATGTTGTGGGGTCAATTCCCGTTTGATGAAATTAAACATTTGTAATTTTTATTTCTTCACTCTGATGTCGAGGCAAAGCGTTGAGTTCCTCCACTCAACACTCAGTCCAGAAAGTTTGGTGCAAAATGAGAAGCGGAGAGTCTTATCACTTGGCGCCCTCTTCCTTCCACCACCAGCAGGATACAGTTGAAGAAAAAAAAAACGATCAAGACGTAACTACATTTATAATACGCAACGCATCTTTAAGAGGTCAATAAAACTAAAGCAAGTAAAACACAAGGTACTAATCCGATCTCGAGCCATTAACGTAAGCTTTACACTCACGAGATTGCCTCTAACTGACAAACAGATCTAATTTTACTACTTAATTGTGTTCGTATGATTTAAACGGTTTAAGTCTGGATGTCTGACAAGTTCCACTAAGAAATACGACAGTTAAAAGTTGTTCGTGTATTGAATGTCTAAAAGGCACTAACGACTTTGTCGTAGTGACAGTTTAAGCTTGTTCTTCTTGAAGATTAATCGTTGTTTAACCAACCTTCATAATGAATATTGTATTATTGTTCAAGAAAAATAGTATGCTGAGATATATATCTTTTTAAATGTTGAATATTTGTCATAAATATTTACAACTTTGTGCATATGTTATATTTTTATAAAGATTATTTCTCAGTCGTATCTATATTTTTAAGCTTATATTGCAGGGTGGGCAGAGGGAACCTGGAACCTGGGAATTCTAGAGGCATTGCGTGTTGAGTGGCGAAACTCAATGCCACGCTTAGCCTAGTTACCACGAGCAAAGAAATAAAAATATTAAATATTCCATTTCCGCGAGTGGGAATCGCACCAACAACCTGTCGCGTTTACAGTCACGCCCGTGACCCTGCACCACGAATGGCTCTGGCTGTTTTTGTATTTTTTTTAAATAAATGATAACTTAATAATATTGTATCACATTTAACTATAATAGCGATGAAACACGTTTTAGATGAGTTTCTATGACTACTCATCGTTAAGAATTTTGTCCTTCAGAGTGAACTCGGTGAAATACACGTGGAATATTACAAATAAATAAAAAAATATCCGCTATAACGTTCAACCAATATGCCTCCATATTGATAAAAGTATAACTGGCAGCAATCTAAAGCCTTTGAATTCTATACAATAGTTTTTTGGCATTGAAATAATATGAATTTAAAAATAATAAAAGTACAACTTTTAAAATTTTTTTAGATAAATTTTATAGCTGTTGTATGCGTCTATAGTATTAAATTTTATTTTCAATAAATCACTGAGGCCTTCTCAAAAACAACGTCATTATATCATATTTTATTTTCAAATACGTCACTAGAAAGTAGAAACTATTGTACTCATCTAATATGATTAACTTCGCCTACTTTTTTCGACGCGCTTTTTACGATATGGGATTGTGTTACTCACTGGCATTCCGTCATCTACATCAAAAGAAGAAAATACCAAATATTAATAGTTATATCTTGATATAAGAACTGATTTATAGATAACGATTTTTAGTTTATCATTTTAAAAGATGGATCTTTTAAAATTATAAACTAAAAAATCTCTCTCGAAATATTTCGTAAAGGAATATTACTCACTTTAATAATACAATTATGAAGGATACCCTTTTATTTAAAATTAAATTTAAGTAATTTCTTTCGTATTGTACAACCGTCGTAATTCAAATTAATTATTCTGTGCTTTTAATTAAAATTTTGATCATTCTTAATCAAGTTTTGATTGATGACGTTAAAATTTGAGAAGACAAACTCTTTTTAGGGTTCTTCGTTTTACAAATATTAAATAGGGAAATATTTTGTACAAAAGCTTCCTTTTTATTTGTTTTGTAATATTTATAATAAATCATCTTCACGCTGTATCTCGCACATAGTAGAGTAGGCTTTCTCCTCCTTTTCCTCATTTTCCGCCTAGTTCTGCAGGCATTGTGCTGAGTGGAGGAATTTATCGCCAGGCTTTTTCTTCTGACTGGTCAGCTCACTTTGCCGTGCAAGTTAAAATACGAACCATTTTCCCAAATGGGATTGGAACCCAATAGTTGCATTTAAAGTTGGACGTTATACAACTGCGCCACGGGCTTTCTTACGATTACGGTAAAACTTACAATGTGAATTATGGTTGAATTATCAATTTTCCTTATATATGTATAAAAATGTCGACATAAAATATTTCGATAATTGAGAGCAAATTGGGGAACAGAGTGTCTTAACTCTATCAAGTCTCTCGACTGGATTGACTTGAACAAAGTTAGAACAAAGCAGAGTCAAACAAACACATCTTGACAGAAATTTTTTGCAAAAATAACTTCGTGACCGGTGAAAAAATCACTGCAGATTGAATTAAATGAAGAATAGTAGGTTGAGCCCTACTATCCAAAATAGACCGGAGTTTTCGAGCGCTTCGAGAAACTGTGACTTAATCTGAGAACTTTATTGTAATACGAAATACTTTCCTATATAAAACGTTAGTTTTTTCAATGAAATATTATTAAAAATTATCTGCTTAGGTTTTGAAAAAATTAAACATGCAAAGTTAGAAACTATTTAGAAATAAATAATTCGGTATATAATAATTGGAGTCTTTTCTTTCATTTCATGAAACTAACTAACAATTTGAATTTTTAATTTTGGCTTTGTATAAGAATATTAGATTTTTAATTAAATAGAATCTACCAGATACTCACTTTCTCATTTATAACAAAAGACTTTTTTTTTTATTTTTAAATAATTTAAAAATATTTAATATCTACATTTATTTTACGACTACAATCTTTAAATTAATATATGTATATGGAATTATTTACTTACTGACCTAAAAATGCGTAATTGTCAAAATACCAAGTTTCCTTTTTTTTCATACCGTATCCCGCACATAGAAGGGTAGGCAGAGGAAAGCTAGTGTTAACGTAAATTCCCCCTCTTATTTTCTGGTGAAAATAAGAGGGGGATTCTGGAGGCATTGCTTAAGTGATGTGTTAAGTGAGTGGAGTTTTAAGTGACGGAACTGAACGCCGCCCTACCTCGATACCAGAGCAAAGAAACGAAAATGTTAAATACTTCGATTCCTCGAGTAGGGATCGAACTCAGAACCAACAACCTCACACCATGACTGGCCTCATTCATAATCAGTTTCATTTTAACATCCTTATACAACACTAGTCGTAAATTGTCCATTGAACAGAACAAAGCATTCCGCCGTTGACTATAGCCATTAATTTTATATCAAATTAATGTACCCATTAACACAGATAGTTTTAATAAATGATTTAATTAAGCGCTATATCGTTATAGCGCTGTGATTGGCTTGGAGCCAAACCTAAGATCTAGAAAGAGGGGGCTTTTGTAAGGCGGCGCTTCCATTTCGGTTAGTACTAAACTAAATTTTAATATAAGATTTTTTTATTAGCTTTACACTGTATCCTACATGTAATAGGGTAGAAGGGGGAGAAAAGTATTAAGACACTCCACTCAATATTTTCACCTAAATTCCGGCGGCATTGCATCTACGTTCAATGACTCCCGCGCCTTCCGTACTTTCCGTCCACTCTAGAGCGAGAACCCACAACCTGTCGAGCTTACAAACACACTTTGTGCCCCTGCACCATGACTATCCTCGCCACGCCACGACCATACTAATTTAGTTTTAATTGAAGGAAAGTGAAGACAAATGAGTAGAAATTCAAGCAAAATGCTTTTTTTTCACAGATTTTTTTAATCTTTATATTAATAACGATAACGATACGAACGTAGGGTTAAAAAAATCCCCACAGAAAGATAATTTAATCTTTAAACTATATAAGATATGACTAATAAAATAAATTATACAAAATAATAATGTTGAAAAATGTACCTATTTGAAAGTAAAATTGCCGTTTTGTGTTTGTTGTTTTTAGGATTCATTTATTGTTGTTATAATCGAACATTTCGTAAAGAACTGGAAAGGGGATGGAATAAAATGACTCGTTACAGTTTTATTATGCAGATAATTTTCACTTTATACAGCGTGTTTTTGTCATCATTATTTTGAATTAAGCCACATTTTTAACTAGACTATAAAAACCTAATACAGTTAAAGCAAAAAAGATTTTGCCAAAAATTAAAAAGTGATAACTTCAAACAAATTAATTAATAAAATTATCGTTGTAAAATAAAATACCATTCGTCAAGAATGACCTATCAAAACGATAACGCCGCTCACGCCTCATTCACGAAATCGAGTCGTAGCAATTTACGATTTTTTATTTATCAATATTTTCATTTCTTCGTTCTGGTAACAAAGCAAATCCCGGCATTAAGTTCTGCAAAGCAATATCTTAAAGATTTGGTGAAAAGAACGATTCCTGATCGTAAAACTAGGTTCCTTCAACCACCTATATGCAGGATACAGCGTAAAGCTGATTTTTAAATATTTTTTATGTAATGTAGCACACACGACACATAATAAAATCAAACTAATTTTATTTCTTTATCATTCCACCACTTCATTTTAATTCTCAACAATATTTGTTTCTGTGTATTAAATTATTATTGAGGCAACTAGGTTTAAGCATTTTGTCCAGCCTCGGCATATACAAAGGTATAGAGATTCAATTACGTAAAGTAAATTTAGTCTCCAATGACATAACCGAGTTTAATCTTCGTCGTACCTTCCACGCTTCAGCGTAGACGGTTTCGGTTAACTGGCAACCGCATAAACTCAATATCGGCCTGACAACGTGTCTTTGGAAATTTTGATTATATACATTCCCATATGAATATATTGCGATTGTTTAAACCATCAACTATTATGAAGAAATGTGTATTGTATATAGTTGGTTAATTGACATAATTATAAGACTGATATATCAAAACGTGTGGGGAACGGAGTGTCTTAACACTAGGTTCCCTCTACGTACCCTGCCGTCTGCGGAATACAGCGTGATTTATTTTATTCTGATATTATACATCCATAATTATTAAAACCTATTTCTTAACTTAAGGTTTTAAATTTTAAATAAAAAAACTAGCAATCTTCATAATTAAACTTTAATTTATTAAAATTTCAATAATTTTATTATACTTTAAAATTTGCAATTTTAATTATTATTTATATTTTAATTTCTAAATGTATAAAGCACTTCGGCTTAACAAGTATCGGGTCAAATCCCGCCCCGTTCTTGTCCCACAACCGTTAAAATCAGGTAAAGCTGCATACACACGTAATTGCAATATGCAGATATAAAAATAAACTTAAAAATTATAAAAAGATAAACCTTTTTTTTATATATAAGTTTTCATATATTAAATATTATTAGCATTAATGTTTTCATCACCCCTTACGTAGGTTGACATCTCCTGACGACGGTTTTCTCTAGCCGTTGAGGATCAAATAAGATTAAGCATTAGTTGTAATATCCGGATTGACTCTTATACTCGAAGGGAAATTCTATTATTAATTCAACTACACTACAGTATAGACCGGAAAATTAGAAAAGCAGTTAATCATAAAGGATCTTCATCAGAGAAAACCTTAATATCTGTAACAGAATTTGATTTTGTTATTGATTTTCACTGTACTGCCTTTATAAAATAATTAATTTCGATCTAATATTATAAAATGCAACTTAGTATAAAATATACAAATGTTAAATAATGTTCAATATTCTTTCAAATTAGAGAAAGAAGACTGATACCACTGACAAATTAGGTTCATAAAATATAAAACAGATTAAATTTCATGTAAATTTTACAAAAAAATTCATCTAAGTTGTAAGCAATAATAACTGTAAAATGTCTTTGTGAAAATTTAAAAAAGGAAATATTTATCTAAACAACTGTGTCCATAGAAGAACTTTTTCCATCGACCAGGCTTAAGTTACCGAGACTACCAAACTCCATCTTTTTAAAAGAATACAAAAGTTACTAATAAAGTTTGTATAGAGTCTAACTTTTTAGAAGGACGATTACATACAAATTGAAAAAATTGCTTTTGAATACTTTCCGAAGTACAATATGCTGGGTATAACTTTTAAATATTGTATTTAAATATTATAATATACATTAGGTTTTACAGTAAATAGTTATGTATCTTTTAACCCAAACAGCAAAGTGCGATATATTGTATAACTTTACACTATATTACACTTCCGTTTCCCACTTTCAGCTGAGTTCTGGAGGCATGAGGAATTGCGTGTTCAGTGGTGGAACTATACTCACTAGAATGAAATATTAAATATTTAATTTTTTGTAGTGGAAATCGAACCCACAATCTCTCGCGTTTGCAGTCACACTTTCTGTCTTTGCGCCTTTGCGATTGCGACTGGCCAATCAATCAAAAATCAAATTAAGTCAGTTTTTTATTTATGTATAGATTAAAATTGTCCACTTTACTTGAATTATTTGAAAATATTTCAATAATATATGAAATACGAGAAAAAAATGGATTCTTGAGGATAAGAACATACTTAAGAGTCGCTCACTTTTATATAATATATTTTGATGGCTAAGACATATAATACTCGTATACAAAAATAGTATAAATGAAACCACGTTATAGAAATATAAGCACTCACTAGAATCATAAAAGCTTAAATTTTCTTACAGTATTCTTTCTTACAATTCTACAATGCATCTCCGATGAACTCTGAGGCAATATTGTATTCATTTCTTCAACGCTATTGTATAGAAGATCATGTTTGTGTTCTCTCATAAAATCTAGATTTTTAGTCGATATAAATCTATGTATATTTTCCTTATCAAGTAGTATGCAAACGTAAAAGTACTATAGCCTGTTTCGCTTCATAAAGATAATTTTTGCTCTCCTTTTATAAGCAAAACAAGAGCAAAAAAAATTCAAATTGCCATTGATAGCTCCAATATCTCCACGACCCATACATGAAGAATATATTTTTTAATAAACATAAAGCTATTTACATAAGAAAAACGTCCTTACACCCTTTAGATGGACCTTGTAGGACGGTTTTCAGGGTGTCCCTACTATAAAACACTTAGAGGACTTATTTATCATGAAGGTACATTTTTTACGATCTCCCTTGGACATAGCATATGCCAACAAAAAATATTTGTATATTATAGAGCCTTTATAGAGCCTTATGTTATATTAAGTTACTTTTAAACAGTAATAAATCTTCCTGAGGCCGTCGTGGCCAGGGGCACAAGGGTGTAACGCGATGTTGGTGGGTTCGATCTCTACTCGATTGAATTAATTATTATTTATCATTATTTTAATTTCTTCGCTCTGCACCAAGGCAAAAGCCAGGCGTTAAATTCCACCACTCAACAAGTAATGCCTTGAGAAATTTGGTGGAAAGTGGGAAACGGAGTGTCTTAACACTAGATCCCCTCTGCCTACCCTCTGCTTGTATGCGGGATACAACGTGAAGCTGTTTTTTTATTAGTTCTTTTGGGGTATATCATAATAATACTGCTAGAGAAGAACTGTTACAAGTTTACAACCCATATTACCAGACACAACATACGTATATTAGCAAATTTTATGTCAGTTTATTTTACATAGCATGAGAATAGTGGATCATCAAATTTCTTATTGCATTTTTTTTATTTAATATAAAGTAATAAAGTTAGATCGTGGACGCCGCCGACGTCGTGACTACACAAGAATCTTGAGAAATCATAGCCATACTTGTTATGTATTGTAATTAACCAGTTTTCGTGTTTTTGTGAATGGTAAAAAGGCTGTTTTAAGAACAAAGATTTTATGAAAAAACCGTATATCAGAATGTTAATATTAATATGGCATAAGTGAATTCTGTATTAAAATGTCGCACACTGATGATTAGTCTCTAGCACTGTCAAAATTATATTTTAACGCGTTTCAAATGATTCTCCCAGATAGAGTAAGCCCCCAGTCTTGATCTACAGAAACGCAAAACACGGGTTTCGATTTTTTTTGTACAAGCAAATGAAGCTGTGAGCTACAATTCGTTGTTAGTATATATCTTTTGTAGTAATTATTTCTTACAAAGGTTACACCTTTATATTTACAAAAAGAAATATTTTCACCTAATTCCGCCCACCTACTAACACGGACCCCCTGTGAATTAATAAAGGTGTCTATTAATTATTTATTTTTATTGTATTGTTAATTCTCGCAAGGAGAAAATAGTCTACATTTTTTTTCAGCTTCACGCTATATCTCGCATGTAGCAGTGTAGGCATGAAGCCTATTTTTAAGACCCTCCCCCCTCTGAATTTTGGAGCCATTTGGTGTTGAGTGGCGGAAATCAACGCCGCGCTTTGCATCAACACCAGAGCGAAGAAATGAAAATATGAATTTTTTCATTTGCTCGAGTGGAAATCGAATCCACTACCAGTCGAATTTACAATCATCCGCCTCTTGGCCCCTAATTTAAAATTGATTTATTAAAACGTATAACAGCTAATATATTAACGATACTCCTGGATGGAATAAGTTGTTAATATTTAGATTTTTGTACATTTGTTAGTTTTTATAAATATAAAACTTATTACATTCTTAATAATAAAATAAAAATATATTGAGAAAATCATGATTTTGCTAGTTGTTTTAGTAGCAATGTATTTTTTGTCATTAATTTCCATACTTTAAGACATTCTATTATCATTTAAATTGGACATATACATAAACGTACAATACTAAGGTATGCCATTAAAACTTTGCGAAACAATTATTTACGAAATTGACACAAAATGTTAAATTGCTAGTAGTTTTGCTAAGGGACATTATTTCTTGGAAATATAGAGCTCACTTTCACGAAGCCAACAATGTAACCCTAACAGTTTAGTATTTGAATATATGTATAGTTGATTTAGTGACTATTATTATAATGGATATACGTTCCCGACCTTGTTTTATTGTGACAAATTAATTGAGATTTATTAAGTAAAACTTTACCATTCATTTGAAGGTTACTCTCTCAATGTTCACGGGCAAAATGTCTAAATAACATTTAAGAATGTTTAAAACGGCTGCTAAGCTGCAATTTATTGTAAGTAGGACTCACCGACCGAGGGTTCCGTACAAAAATTGGAGGTGTCGAGCTTTTTCTGACATTCTGAATTTGCTTTTTCTGAATTTGTGAGCTCTATATTTCCAAGAAATAGCTGGATAAGCCAGAGCCCTTACATCGGATACCTCACTTGAACAAGCGGCTTTAATACCAAATTTTGCCCCCATGTAAGGATATTTTTTTAAGGTTTAACCACAAATGTATAGTGTCCCTACAATCACACCCTTGTACCCTGTGCTACGACTGCCTAATAAAAATATTATCTTAAAAATATGTTTTATATAATATTAAATTTATTATGAATCACACCCAAGTTGTCCTTTTGTTATTACCTACATTTAATTAAATATTGTTCAAAAAAATATATTAAATTCTTCTTTTCAAATCAGAGTAATAGTACGAACCAACGAAAAGGAAAAACACACTCGACTGCTGTATATTACTATGTTGCACTACATGTGGAGGACAAAGCATTGTTGTTATGTAGAACTCTGGATCTTTGCTTTACATTCCCATATATTTTCTGTTTTAATACATAAAGTTAAGCAAATATACATATATTTTAATAGTAAGTATTAATATTGCGGCCACTCGAGGAGATGAAATATTTACTTAAATTTATATTTCCATTTCCTCGCTCTG
>DWAP01002555.1:0-13287 GCA_018230625.1 Heliconius eleuchia | reverse complement strand
TCTCTTTTTTTTAGATGAATCACATTGTGTTGTGCATTACTAAATCCCAACATTATAAGTAATCTTATATGTATATTTTATAAATAACAAATATCAACATTGGTCGTATTTTTTAATCCAAAACAATAAAAATTTCTTATAGAAATTACGATAATGTAGTAAAAAATCATATTACAAGTCATTATAGTTGTCAATCAATTCTGTTTATTAAGTCAATAATAATGTATTTTAAGCGGGCGAAGCCGCGAGCGGGCCGCTAGTGTAAAATAATAATTAAGTATAGCTGTAAACAACGATAGTGGATTAGACTATGAATTATTTTCATGTTTCCGCTCTAGTTCAAGAGTTCAGTCAATATTATATCACATTACGACGGAAATTGGATGTTCGCTCTGTAATTGCTCGTTCGTTTAATTTTTTTGTAAATTTACAAAGACATTCTATTAATAAGTGCACATTTAATAAATTTATTAAGGAAGAGTTAATTCACTACATGTAGATATTATTATCTATTTAGCAAGTGGCATTCAAACAATGTAAGTTTGCGGGTTCAAATCCCACGCAGAAGTGTAAATGTGTCTTCAACGTGAAATGGGTAACAAGGCACTCAAACATCGAGCGCATTGCAAGCTAAATGAGTGAACGTTGTAAATTGACGAAAAATGACAAATGGAATGAGTTGCACATAAATAGGGTCAGTAAGTCATTTGACTTATCGCACAAATATATATAAATATAAGTGAGTAAGTAGTCTAAAGATAAAGAACACAATTAGTCAGAAATATCTAACGCCATTTGCCGAGTCATGATGTCATAGTTTTGTAAAAGGAGAAAAAATTACTTTTGGATGACAAAGATAATTTTTGTTGATTGTTGTTGTATTGCTAGAAATAAATAAACAAGATAGTTACGTCGTTCTAATCCGCAGAGTCGGCACATACCGTTGGCCGCTCCCGAATATTCTCAGAATTAAACGTCAAGGTGAACTAATTACTTAGTCAGAGATCTAAACTTGTGCAAGCCGAACTCCTAAATTCCTAACTTCAGCAGTGGAATTTACTTCATCCTAGTACAAGAGTTTCAGTGTATCAAAAACGTGACGCGGAATAGATAGATTTTTTAAAAGAAGGAAGTGAGGAAAGATATTGATATACGAGGGCTTATGAATAAATTAAGTTCTGGAGAACCAGATCAAAGTGGACTACTATAGATTCATCCAAATAAAGTTTGAAAGCAGTTTTACTGCGTAATGGCAATGGTATTCCATCTGTACCTTATTATATGGATGCGCATGGCATCCACATAAGAGACATATTAATATAGTAGTACTAATTCGGAAAAAAATCTGAAAATTATACATTTGTGGTTAAATCCTAAAAAATAATAGCCTTAAGTGGGAAAAACTTTGGTATTAAAGCCGCTAGTTAGTGAAGTATCAGATGATTATTTTTTAGAATAATTATTTGATATCGAACAATTAAACGTATTTAAATATAAATTGGAAAAGTATTAATTGTATTTTCAAAAGAGTATAAAATAGAGGGTATCGATCGTACGGGGTTACAAATATGTAAAATTTTAGAATATAAACATAATATATCAACACTACTTTTACTTCCGTTCCACTGAAGTACCCTCGCTATTCACCTTCGTCACAATAGGTATTGTATATAAAACGATATCACTATTAAAAGTCCTAAAGGTTGTTTAAAATTGAGGCAAACTATGTTATACTCGCGAGCCAAAATTATATACATTATTTACGGTACTATTTCAAGACGCCTTATAAGCATCCAGACTGAATCCGATGAGCCAATCATCCTCCCAGGCGTGATAAGGTTTTCAAAATTATATTGCCCGCCTATAAGTGCCTGGAACAGTGCTCTTGTGAAGCACCCCAGCACTAAGCCCCTGTGTCCTGAGAGTAGTGAGTGGATAATAAAAGAAATAATAAATGACAGAGTTAGATAATATTTTGAAGGCTTTACGTTTAGTGCCTGAATTTGACAGAAATTCAAATGTTTTACCCAAATTTATTATTTATGTAAGCGATCAATCAAACCGCGTTGTACAACGGAGGTCACTCTCTCTTTAAACACAGGGATCTAATAAGCCTCAAGAGTTGTATGAAAGTTGCCAAAATTTATTCATTACAATAACATCAGTCAGCTGTCGCTGGTACGGTCAAGCGGGAGCCGTATAGCTCGCTAGGCGCGCGCATCTGGATTTCGCCTGCATATATAAAATTAATAAACAAATAAATAAATAAACTGTGTGGAGAACGATCGCCACACATTGTATGAGGAAATTTGTACAACAATAGAAGCTAAACGTGTTTTATATCAGAAATTAACTTTACAAGCCTTCAAACTAATTATTCACTTCGTAATAAAAAATTTTTTTAACATTTTTAAGTTTTATTACGAAAAAAGGTAAAAATGCGACGAATGCCGCGAATGAAATTTGTTTTGCGGTTTACGGACCTAATAAGGTATCAATAAGAGTAGCACATGTGGTTCAAGGGTTTCAAATCTGATTATTTTTGAGTCAAAGGAAAATTGAAAGCGCTCGATTGGGATGTGTCGATGCATCCTCTGCACAGCCCTGACCTCGCTCCATCAGATTTCCACCTGTTCTGGTTGTTGCAGAACTCTTTAGAAAGCATAAAGCTAACCTCAAAGGAACACTGGGAACACTACCTGTCAGATTTTTTTATACGAAAATACATTTGCCGCGACCCCCAAATGATGTATATAAAGTGTCGTCTCGCTGACGTCGTCCGCGGGTGAATCAAATACATGTTAAATAGTCCGCTACCTTTTATAACACTTAGTGTTTCATATAATTACTTTTACTTATTTTGTTTGTTCGTTTCGATTACTCTGATTTTTTTCTAATACATATCATACATTCCTGTTTCTATTAACAATTTTATTTCCCTTTTGTCTACTTATTATTCTTTTTCGGGTTATTTTAATTATTTACGTTTACATTTTCTTATTATTCCTATTGAAAATTTAAAATAGCTTCAACTTCATAAATATATTAAATTATTTGCATTCCATTATTTAATTTGTATATATCAAGCGGCCGCGCGTGTCTGGTAACATATTACATATTTAAATAAAACTAATAGAAAAATTGTCTTGTATTGAAATTTAAGTTCGAAATAGTAGTAATACGAGATGTATTACTAAACCAAGTGTCCTATCACCTCGACGAGCCTTACAATAAAATAAAACGGCAGAAGGCGGGCAAAGTACACCAACTCGCGAATATGATTAAACGAAATACTTCGATTTCATTTAAATTAAGAGACCTTGAAGCGTTTAGTTACGAAACGGCAATGTCGCATTTAAAAAAATCATAATGACGTAAAATAGTGCTTTTAATGAGAGTATTAATAACTGACCCCTCGCCCGTGAGAGCGCAGCACGCCTGTATGTGCCACGGGTGTCGCTTGATGGACGTCAGCTGCAGCTGCTCCGATATCTCCGCAGCGGACATCGAACCTTTTACATCCTGGAAACAATAACAAACAACTTTTGGAACCACCGACCTACAGCTTAACAATGAATCATTAATTGCTGTACCATAGGGTCTATAAACCAAAGTATGCCATATGGCGTATTTATAAATATTTTGATGTAACAAGTTGGATGGCGTCATACAACATGTTGACACAGTTGCTGCGAGTTACTTCAGGGTCAAGTAAGTGGACGTTGCTTATATTGAATGTGACGAAATTATATTTTATAACCTATTGATTTAAATATTGTAGCTTTTAACGCAACTAAACTATGTTTTTATTAAGCTTGTTTAAAATAGTAAAAGAATATACATAACCTTATTGTTTTATACATTATCCTATATATCATTTAATATTTAATGAAAATAGATAAGGTTCAGACCAGAATAATTATATTCAGTTATAAAAATATATTTTCAATAGTCAGACGTTTTTCAAACTTGTTTTTGTCACTTACGCCTAAATTTGTTAAATAATTTATTACAAAAAATGTGAATAATAGTAATATTAATAAAAATAATATTTCTTCAAATATATCTGTCCGTGTCAAAATAATCGTATTAAGACGATTGATGTGTTATCAAGCAGTGATAACGCGCAAGGAGACCAAAATGAATCATTTCCGCAAACTCCCACACAAAAGTAAGATTTACACTTAAGTTTTATTATTCAAATCTATAACAAAAATTCGAATTTTTAACAATTTTACCTTTTTTTTAAAATAAAGTAGGTGTCTGATCTCAACGCCGCATTTAATAAATAGATGTGTGGAGAGTTTGAACCAACAAATGTTGCATAGAATTAAGACGTTTTCCCGCCACGTCAGCTACTCGTAGGGACAGCTACTCGTATAATTACGAAATACAGCAATGTTTTAAATAGTTTTTGGAGAAATATTAAGATAACTTTAATAATTAAAGCAAAAGCACGGCAAAAGCGCGGCGTTGAGTTCCGCCAGTCAGCACGCAGTGCCTCCAGAATTCGGCGGAAAGTGGTAAACGGAGTGTCTTAACACATTAGGTTCCCTTTGCCTACTCTGCTGTATGCGGGATACAGAGTGAAGCTAATTTTTTTTTAATTATTATAGAACAAAAATACAATCTTTACAAATCTGATTTCTGTAATTTAAATTAAAATCTCTGAAAATCTAACTCAATCTCCTCTTATACTTATAAAGATATTACATTACATTTGATGTCATTGTGTCTGAGAGAGACTAATTGACTGTACGATGAGTGAAGGAATTAATGAATGTAAATAATTCATAACCACGACTGGGAATCGAACCCACACCTTTAAATTCAGTCCCTGTCTCATGGTCTGCGCCATGGTGTTATTATGTATATTTAATGATATTTTAGTATTATCAGTCTGTTAAGCACAGCGTTTTACTCTAGAAAAAACACCATTTAAAATGTTACTAAAGTTAATGAAAGTTTCTTCTTAAACACAAGCTTCTTATTGTAAATATCCAACATTTCCTGTTTATTACCTGTTTATTAGCGAACACGAGCAGGCAGGCCTTGCTGAGCTCCTCGTGCGAGAGCATCCGGTGCAACTCCTCACGGCTGATGGCCAGACGCTGGCGGTCCGTCGAGTCTATCACCATTATTACAAACTGGAAAAGTAAATTTATTGTGTTAATAATATCAATATAAACGTATCGAATTTTCATTCATTTACATATATTGTGGGATGGATTCTTATTCGCGCTAATTAAAAGACGCAGTGTAAATCACGTCACTCACACTCGACGTCTCGAAACTAGGTGACGAGTGCGGAACGGACTACTCCGCTGTACCTGTGCGGGGCTACATGTGCGTACATACATACATACAGCGTTGGCATCAATCAACAGTTCCAATGCGCATCGCAGAGAACCCGGGAACCTAATGTTAAGATTCGCCGTAGCCATTAACACATTTCCGTTCTCCATTTATTTTCCGCTGAATTCTCGTGGTATTAACTGAACGTCGCGCTGTTTTTTATTATCACAGCGAGGAAATGAAAATATTGAAAATTGAATTTCTTCGAGTAGAAACCGAACCTACAACTTGACGCATTTACAGTCACAAGCTTGTGCCCCTGCGCCACGATCTCATATATCACATAAAAAAATTAAATCAGTCATCATCATCCCGCACAAAGCAGGGTAAGCAGAGAGAATATGTTAACGAAGAATATGTTGCGGAAACTAATGACGCGCTTTGCCTCGCACCCAGAGCAAAGAAATGAAAATATAAATTTAAATATTTCATTCCCTCGAGTAAGGATCGAACTCACAACCATTATCGTTAACAGTCACACTTTGTGCCCTACTCCACTACTAGCCTCAATATATTACATAGTTATTAATATAACTAAAAAGTCATTTTTAAACAATTTATTAACTCAATAATTAAAGTGTTATTCAAAGTCATGTTTTATTTATTTCAAACTGGTTTAATAAACGCTGTCATGTTGAATGAATATTCAATTACAATAAAAGTAAGACCTTCACTCACGCAATGCAAAATTATATCATAGCATTAAAAATCATAATTAGAAATACATAAATAAATATGTGCAAATCTATTTTGGACATTTTATCTCATCATTCAGGTGTCAAGTAGCAGAAAAATAAATATTAAAATAAAGGTAATTCCTGCAAGTGAGATTTGAACCCACCATTACATATACAATCATATATTGTTCCTCTGTGCCACAGTGGCTTCAAGAAGTAATGACCACAGTTTATAATAAAACAAATGTTTATGTCTGCATGTGGCCGACATTAAGCCTTGGAAGGAATTGAACCCGCAACCTTCATATAGTAACTCACTATCCTCTATAAACAAGTATGAAGTTACTCAATATAGTAATGATATTTCCTTATAAAACAATACATTTTGATAAATTGTTAGACAACCTTGCAGCATAGCAAATAAACTAAGCAATTTCCTTCTTTGCTTCACATATTTAGTATAGTAGTTATACAAATATATATATATATATATATATATTTATTTATAAAATATGTAATTTTATTGAGCTTGGGAACACTCAGTCCAGCTTTGTGTAAGTAAGTCAAAAAATAAAAAAGCTAGGAGAAACTCAACACTAGCCTTGTGCTGTGTGTGCAAAACTGATATGTTGCCCAGTGATTACATCACAGCTTGGTAAACAAACAAATTGATATTTTGTATTGACAGACTACTCACGCTGGATGTCACAAGCGACATACTTTAATGTGTTTTTGTGTGATATTTAAACTTGTTAATTAAAGTATATTTTTTAATACTAAATATTTATTAAATTAAATCAGCTTTACGCTGAATACCGCACACAGCAGGGTAGGCAGAGGGAATCTAGTGTTAAGACATTCCCCATTTTCTACCGAATTCTGGAGGCATTGTGCCCCTGCGCCACGACTGACCTCATTTATTTTCTGCAGAAATATGATATACACTGTTCTATACTATATACATAGTAGTTATATAAGGAACAAACATAAAAAAATCGAAATTGCTTTAATCATTAAATTATGAACAATATACATGTATGCATTGCAATTGAGGCTATCTCATGGCTAGACTATATCAATGTTTCATTCGCTGAGGCATTCAATCAAATCATAATTTAAATTATTTATTAGGACCATTGAGCAAAGTTTAAAGTCCAGTAATGAATATGCTGAATAATGACAACAAAGGTGTGATGTCTATAGAGTATTTAAGTACATTTTCTTACTCATTCTGTTTGCAAATGACTACAGTTTTAGTAAAGTATAGTTGTGATTATGAATTTGAAACATCTTAAACATCTTACTTTGTCTTTCTAGAGAGAGGAATTCAAATAAATTATTATGCTGAGTGGGGATTGAACCCACAAGCATTGCATAACATAAGCCCACAATTTTTTAATTATAAAGATTAGTTTATTATTTTTTGTTTATAATAACCTTCACTTCGCCAATTGAATAATTTGCTAAGGAAATAAAAGTAATGTCAATATCAACGTAGGACCTTCTAAGTGCAAAATATTTATTTTTTTCACAGTAGACAATAAAAAACTTCAATAACAGTAACAATTAAAACCTAAATTGTAATATTCTATCGACACAGAATGCTTTATGATTGCAACACTTCAAGTAAACATTTTGGCATAAAAAAAGTTTTTTGGAAAACATTGCAGTTACAAGGTCCTACACTGATGTTAGTAATATAAGTATATGCACATAACCACCAGGCACCATAACATGTACATAAATATTATATATATTTATTTTATTATTATATATATTTTTTATTATAATTATAAAATTGTGAAACTAAACATTTAAAAAAGTAGTCACATTAGTACAATGCACAGCATTATATAAAATGACTTATATAATTGTGTTTTACATAAATGTTTCATTATCTTGTTACAGTAATTATATAAGTTAGTATTTAAGTACTTACTTCACTGTTAGTGTAATAAGTATTCCAAGCTGAGCGTAGGCTCTGTTGTCCTCCGAGGTCCCACATCACAAAGCGAAGGTTTCTCCACACTACTTCCTCCACATTGGATCCAATGGTCGGCCTAGTGTGAACAGCTTCACCGAGCAGTAGTTGGTACAATATTGTAGTTTTACCAGCATTGTCTAAGCCCACTAACACTAATTTGTGTTCTGTAAATTATAATGAAAACAACTTTTTAGTTCAGTTTATGTTAAAGTTGACTTAAAACTAATTATTATTTGGATAGTTACTAAGTTGAAGTATAAATTAAAATAATGGATCTCAGAACCATGTCAGGAGTACATCTCGCTATCTTATCGCGAAGCGACACTTATTGATGACCTTTAATATTTATAATTAACATGTCACATTCTTACCTTCATTTCCGAAGAGGCTCCATATTTTCGATATGAGCAATCCCATTGTGTAGATTTATAATTATAAACATATATACAAGACAATTAATTCAAAATGAACATCATTCAAACGAATAAACTTCAAAAGTTTCTAAAGCTAATATATAAATATATTCACAACGCTAAAGTCTTTATTCACATTTGCTGTCATGATTGGAGTGTTTTAAATGGATAAATATAAAAAAATATGTTACGCGTCGCTTCATTTCTTTCGAATTGAAACAAAGCCTTATTACGGAGTACACCTGTTGAGAAGTGGGTCAGAGTGAAATATTAAAGCGTCGACACTAATCTAATTTATACAAAATGTCACCATCATATTTTATTTGTTATAGATAAGTGAAAAAATGAAGTCAGTCACATATTAAGTACGTGAATGGTAACGTAACAAAAGTACGAGGCGCGGACACTAACAACGAGTTACAGAAAACGACTACATAAGTACAAGTACATAGTACATATTGTCTATTCCAGAATATCTCATACGATACAGAGTATACGACAGTCCACATCGTCGTCGTTGAGTGCGGGACACACGATATTTTATTTTTATAGCAATTGTTATACGGTACCGAATATTAATTGCTGTTAATTTTGTGTAACCGACAAAATTGTAAATCTATTTATCCATGCAATACTGCCAATAGTTTATATAGGAGCCTAAGCTCCTATATAAATTATTGGTATTGTCTTCTGTCACTTGCTAATTATGAAACTGCTTCAATAACTTTTTACTCACGCTGTACTAATAGCTAGGTACTTTAAAATTAAAGCATCAAGTACTGCATTGCAAGATAAAAATAACAAGTTGAAATTTCTGGAGCGTCAATTTAAATTAAACAAAATATTTACGTACTATGCAATATTTACTTACAGTATGCTAAATATAATTACACTTTTTTTTATTTAGTGGATTCAAATTAAAGTTATATAATTATTTTACATGTGTAGCATATAATATATTTTTTAAAGCCAATTCAAAGCAGATTAAATTCAAAATTATTGGAATGATTCACACCAACGTTTTTAATATTAAAAAAATTGATAGCTCGAGCAAAAAAATCTGTTTTTATCTTTTTCGTAATTTTCAAAAATGACAGAGATATCAAACAATAAAGTGGCTAAGAGTGCGATGTCATGTGGCAACATGCCAGTCGGCGCTTGTGTTGTACGAACACCTTCACAAGCGCGATATATTCGCTCGTTTGGCGCTCTTAAATAATAAAATTGTAACTGATCGGTGTCAGTACAAGTAAGTTATCAAAAAAAACTACAATTGGAGGCACGTATTAGTGTAATAAAACTCGAAACGATGTTTTTTTTTCTTTCATTTTGACCTATTTGTTTGTGCGTTGGTCACGTTATTCTTAGAAACGGCTTAACTGATTTAAATTCATTTTACTATAATAATGATTTATACCTCCTCAGCCTCGCGGGGGTCACAAGTAGTAAATACATAAAATGGTTAATAAAACCGTGACATGTTGTGGGTTCGATCCCCACTCGAACAAATGAAATATTGAATATTTGAATTTCTTCACTTAACACGCAATTCGAATCTGGGGAGCGGAAGAGTAGTTAGACATGTACTTACTTAGTCAGTTCTTTTCGTTGCATTTTTTGCGGCTACATACTCAACGTTCTCAGACCAATATCACGCTACATAAAAATGATCTATATTTGCTATCTGACTGTCCTTTTACAAAACTATCTTCCATTATATATTTATTATATTAAGAACAATGTCTAAAGGAATGTCAAACACAAATACAGCAACATAAACTTAAAATATTTAGTATATATAGGCATAGACACTCAAGTATATACGTATAATAAATACTCCGCCTCACGCGTGACGTCACGCAGTAGCGGGCGAAGCAACACAAAATTAAAAATGCGTTGAAACTTTACAAAGCTGTAACTTTGGAAAACCTGAACCGATTTTGATGAAACGAATACTATTATTATTTGCAGTAGTAAAATTTTGATGTGTTGGTGTGACTCGTTCTCGATGTATCACCTAATTTTATGTATAAAAATTGCTCAAAATCAATAACTTTAATTGATTTATAAAATACCTTCTTTCTTTTAGTATTTTTTTGATCTTTCGGTAAATTAGAAATGGACTCGTAATGTTATAATTTCCATCGGTGCAAAATTGTCTTTATTAAGAACGTGTACCTCAACACCTTTGCTCGTTCCCACCAAATTAGTTAGGTAGGCTGCTTTGATGTTATGAAATACTTTGTTTAATATAATTTCTTCGCCACCACAATGTAAGTTCGCGTCGGGGTCGATGGAGCAGGAGTAGCTTTGCCTGTGAAGTGTCATTAATGCTGTCCTTGAAGAAAATTTTGAGATATTATTCAACAACACCCTGTAGTTGAGAACTGTCACGTCACAGGGCATTTTTGTTTTGACTAAAGGAAAAAAGGCATAATGACAATTGTTACTTCGAACTATATAATATACGTCTAATTGATAGTTTAGAGTATTGGCCAAATATATAGCAGACAAAGTTGGTAATCTTAAATTAGTTTTAGAGTTTGTTTCCTGAGTCTTTGGTTCTTTAAAAGTTTCCAACAGAATGTAATGAGTTTGATGCGTTATGCTACTTTCTGCTATACCTTTTCCATGGCCGCGTCCATCGTCGCGGGCAACACGTCTACCTAACAAAATCACTAGCTGGCCTTCTTGCAGTGACGTTACACCCTGAGCATGATCTGTGAGTACAGTCAAACGATTCTTATCATCTTCTATGAAAGCCATGCTTGTCATTGGAAACACATTAGACTCGAAGCGTCGACTTAAATTGACTGATCGGTGAGAGTATTGAAAGCCATTATTGTCGGTGAAAATTTTCGGCGAATTACCATTATTTATATCCGTTGTGATAGACATAAATATGTCTTCTAGATTTCGGCTCTTAGGATAACTTTCTAAATCTACTTTAGTTTCTAATTTTATAGCATTAGAAAGAGGATTATCGATGAGGTGAAATATCTTGACGCTATGACGAAGGAATTTACTAGAAATAGATACCAGTTCGGTTGTAAGTTTGCCAGATACTATCATTGTTGTCATTGATGTTGGATTTATTTTATATTTTGAAAAGACATCGACTAGGGGTCTAGAGGTTGCGTTACATAGGAATATAGCAGAATTGATACGTGAGCTTTTGAACGCGCCAAAATCTATTAAAAATTTTCTATCATTATTTGTTGTTTTTTCAGTGACAGTTTTTAGTAGCCCAGTGTATTCGTCAAATGTTAGGCGAAGTCTGTAATTTTCAAGTTGTATATCACCTTTTTCCAAGGCATGAATGCTGAAAGGTAACTCTGAACCATCCTCGGAGTCATCAGTTACACATTGTACGCAATAAAGCGCAGACACACTTTGCATGACGTTGTAACTTTTCTTTATTTTAAAAAGCTGAAATGACATCGGAGGAATAACGACGAGGAAATAAATTTTAAAATATTGTCTGGAAATTTTTATTTCGTTTTCGGGAGTATATTTCCAAATGGGATTAATTTGCATTTCTATTTCTTTCTTATTATAATCTAGTATGCGCAAATTGGTTTGCCCGCTTAATAGTTCTACTGCTTCAGTTCTTTCATGGTTGAGAGAATTAAAAATATATATTTGGTCACCTGAAGTAACGGGTTTAAATGAAGATATCATCTCCCCATCTCTATAGATATATTTTTCGAGATAGCTTTCATTCAGTCCTGGTTTGGTGGTGAGTAAACTTGCGGATATCTCTTGGATATACCAACAGTCTTTTGCTGTTTTCAAAATTTCCTCTTGAACATATCTCGTCGCTTTCGCTGTCAACGTCCCGCTGACGACGTCGCGATCTTGCAGTCTGGCAACTATTTCACGAGCATTTGTTAATCTTTTTAATAGACTGGAAGTATTATATTCTTTAAATACGTTAAAGTTATGAGCTATTGAAAACAAAATTTCAGTACTTCGTAAAGTAGCCTGTATACGTCTTACTAAAATCTTAAGCGTTGGACTCGCAATAAATTGTCCAATCCAGTACGTGGGTTTTCCACTGCCAATGTCAGCAAAACTGTGAAAATCACCCATTACAGTTGGAAAAACCTTATGATTTGTTAATACGCTCTTAAAGTAGTCTTTAGCTGTACCAAAATTAACGGTAGCTTTATAAATGGCTTGGTTAACATTAATAAATTCTGAAATTTTTTGATAATTATTATACTGGTAGTCGAATTCTGTTTGATATTCGTATGAAAATTGATCACCAATGGGTGCAATAATGACATTATGGGACGATGTAGTTCCAGTTTTTGAGTATTGTTCGAGTAGCTTCTCTGATTTTTCTTTAACATTGAATGTATTGATATGTATATTATTATTTATGTTGGCGAAATTAAACTCTGTGCTGCAGATGTAGCTTTTCGGACCACAGGCTTGGAACCCACCTGAGTTAAATTGTAAATAATGTGCTAGAACCGAATGCCTTGGGTAGCGCTCGTTGCCTATTTTATGTAAAGCTTTATTAAGGATAGTCTCGCTGTTTTTATTACTATCCCAATTCTGAACCCAAACAAAATCTGTATATTGGTACTCGGTGAGGAATTGCTGCCAAGAAAAATGCAAATTTGTGAACACCAAGTGTGATATTCCAGCCGAAGAGAGTAGATAAGTAAAAGTGGAACTGTGCGTCACGCTAGCTGTCAGCCATCCGATGTCTGGAGTGCAGTTCAGATTATGTTGCAGCCATTGATGCCCTGAAAATGTTTATAAAATCAAAATCAGCTTCACGCTCCATCCCGTACACAGCAGAGTAGGCAGAGGGAACCTAGTGTTAAGACACTCCGTTCCCCACTTT
>DWAP01002554.1:0-13291 GCA_018230625.1 Heliconius eleuchia | reverse complement strand
CTGAAGAGTTCCAATATTCAGGTCCTGGCTCCATCATTGCTCCAGTTCGTTGATACTATAATTTAAATAAGATACAGTATTACATGTGGTTCAATATTAGATTTTTAAATTTTATTACAAAGTTATTTTGTTACAGCTCGACTAATAAACACTTGCTAAAAAACCGATAGAAATTTGGGAAAAAAATTTTTGATAAAAACATTTTAAGCGTAATGTTGGTTAATATAAGTATATTTTAAATTTTGCTTTTCAGTATAACGGTTTTAGATCGACATCTCTTAAGCGATCACAAAATCGGTTTAGAAAACCTACTGAAACTAGTGATGTCCAAAACTAAAGATGGTTTATCAGATGAAAATTCCACACAAATGTATGGTATACGAAAACCCTATTATAAACACATAGACGAAACTATGAAAAATGGCGAATTTATTATAGAAACTGTAGCACCAAGAATTAAAATTCTTAAACACACAGCTAGCAACACTGATTTAAAATGGACGGATATAGTAGATTCAATAAAAAATCCATTAGAGAAAGATAAAAATGCATTATTGTCTAAAATAGAAATTCTAAATGAATGTATGTGCAAATTTGTTGATTCTTCGAATACATTGAAAAAGGTTTTGAATAAGGAGTTCGATCAAAAGACGTTAAATCGATCTGATTTTGGGCTGGGATTAGGGGAGTGAGTGCTGTTTTCATTTATGGTACCTTCATTTTTTAAGTTTCACGCTGTAGCAGGGTAGGCAGAGAGTATCTGGGCACCTAGTGTTCAGACACTTCCCATTGAGGCCTGTGTTCCTCACTTTCCGCCGAATTCTGGAGGCATAAAGTGTTAAGTGGCGAAGTTCAACCGCCGCGCTTTAAATCGTTGCCAGAGCTACGAAAAAGAAAACATCAAATACTTCATTTCCTCGAGTGGGAGTCGAACCAACAACCTGTCGCGTATACAGTCGTACGCTCGTGCCTATGCGCCATGATTAGCCTTCATATTGTAATATTATTTAATATTGTAATAAAATTTGTTAATTTTTTTTTTATACTTTCTTAAGATATAAAAAAGAATTGTCTGGTACTTTTATTATTAAAGCATACGTGTTTAATTTTATATCTATTTTGTTAGATAAAAGAATTGCTTTTTTGTTTTCGTTTAAAACAGAATCTAATTTTCAATTTTTGTTTAGATAATATCAACACTGTATTTTCACACGGCTTTTATAATATTACATGATAAATCTAATGTTGACTAGCAAATAATGATGGCGCCATTTTAGAAATGATCTAATAGATTATTTAAAATTCTTTTCAGTTTATAAATATTTAATTTAAAAATAATAAAATGGTTTTATAGTCAAGATTCACCGAGAGACTGGGAGCGAGCTCATAGTGAGAAATTAGAAAGATGCAACCCAAAACACCCTGAGAATAGGTAAAATTTCTAATTATTTGTTATAGTTATGTAAATATTTTTGGTGCCCTGAAAGAAAATCGCAAAAGGAATTAAAAAAAGAATGGTTGCCACCTCTCTGTTCTGCCATAAATCCAGAGTTGGCAGGTTTAAGCAGGTCACTTAAAGTATAGTATATACAGAAAACTATGTAAAGATGAAAATTACGGGCAACCATGAAATACATAAAGTGTCTAGAAAAGAATAAGCTTTAATTTGATATATTAACAAACAAATTATTATTCTTTATGCGATTGTCTTTCAAATTATGTTGGATTAGTGCATTTCTTCACAAAAAATAATACCATAAATGTTATTCAAGGCGATTGCGGCGTGATTATCTGGTGTAATTAAATCTACTATCATGTATCATTCTTGAAAATAAATTTCATTAAAAAAATAGAAACCTACGGGTTTCTGCAACGGGAGGTTAGGCCATTTCGCTTTAAGATAAAAAAAACTTACCATTACACTATTAATATGACATGAAACAATTTGGAATACACAAATTAATAAAATTTTTTTTAGGAGTGAAAAAGCGAAGTATTCTTCAGAAAGTTTTTATTTTTGAAGATTATTTAAACAATTGTTTTAGGTATTTGAATAAAGATATTCAGATTTATTGGATTTTCATTAACATTTCCCATAGTATCCCTAAATTTTACCTAATCTTGTGAACCAGTTTTATATTTTCTAGTACCTCAGTGTTCGAATTTCTCACGACAATTGCTACAATATTCAACATTTAAGCGTTGCTGATAGTGGCAGCACATATGCAAGCATTCGTCATTTACACGATGGCAGCACTCGGAATCTCCACTTGACATTTTAAAATTCTGACAATTACAATTTAATGTTGCTATACCTACATTATTATCACAGAGTTTTCCAGTTTTCACGACAGGCAACACTCGAGGGCCGTTTCTTATTAAAGGCCGATTATTTTCTGCTTTATCTATTTTCTTAACATTTGCAAACATTCTATTTACTTCTTCGATAGCGTCTTTTGAAGTTGTCTTCTGTTTTAGACTATTCTTAAGTTCATCTAACTTCATTTGTGGAATCGATGATGATTTATGTTTAAACAAAGCTAAGGAAGTTTTAATTTCTGGATGACAATTAATAATGGAGCATTTACAGTTATTACCATTTATCATATCCTCATTAATGGAATAGTAGAAAATTTTGCTAACACTTAACTTGGGCACACTCCTCTCAGTATTTACGCAAGCATCTTTTAGTATTATCGTATTGCTTTTATCTTTTTTTGTAACAGTTTGTTTTTTATTTTGGAATTCATTTAGGACTTCATTTAATAAGCTAAGACCTTTAGTTACATCTGATTTTGAAGTTTGAACATTCTTAGCCAAGATTGTTTCTTTTGTAGCTTTCGAAAGTTCAGGATTTTGTATACATTGAATATAATTTTTCTGACAAATGGGACAAGTGTTAGACTTTCGTCTACAGCATTCAACATATTTTGTGTCTTCTTTAGATACATTTCTGTTTAAACAAACTGAACAGACGAAGCGATTAGTGTTGTGTTTATATTTATCTTTGTCCATGATGAGTTTTCGTCTTTTATAAGTTTTTCTTTTATAGGTAATTATGTCTATATAAATACTTTTATATTTGGTGTTAGATATCATGTGAGTGTTGATGATTCTGTAAATAAGTTCTTATTAGCCTTATGAAAACCGGCATGGTCACAAAGTGTGACTGTACCATCAGCTTGTTTGATTCTAGTAAGTAAAATATTTATTTATATTTTCATTTCTTCGCTTGAGTGACGAGACAAAGCGCTTCGTTGAGTTCTGCCACTCAACACGCAATGCCTCCAGAACTCGGCGGAAAGTGGGGAACGAAGTGTCTTAGTACTAGGTTTCCACTGCCTACCCTGCTGCGTGCGGGATACAGCATTCAGCTGATTTATTTATTTTTCAAGTTCTAAATTGACTGTAGACTTAACTTTATGGTAAATACCAGGTAAATTTTCGATTGTCTGTCTGATTGCACGCGATGGTTGCAAGCTCAAATGAATATAAGATATAGCCATTAAAATATTATAAATTATTTATGAGCATTCTCGACATCGCACTATTGAGTTAAATATGAATTACTGCTAATATTTTTATAAATAAATAATTGTTTTTTAGAAAATACTTACTGGAATCCAATTCATTATAATGTGGAATAAAAATATAAATTATAAATTGTAAGCATATAAAATAATAGTAATCATTGGCGTAACAAAATATACTTGTCACATTGACATCGAAGAGATCCTTCTTTATTCTTCTCTTTCACAATATTTAATCTATTTTCGTTATTATGAAAAATACACAATAAATATGTTTATCTTTAAAAAATATTATAAAATATATATTTTAACATAATAAAATATATTTGAATGAATTTATTACAAATAAAAACTCTATATCTCACAACCTCTAAAAGTAGTATCATAATTCAAAAAAGAATAATAAAGT
The DNA here is from genome assembly GCA_018230625.1 of Heliconius eleuchia. Taxonomy (NCBI): domain Eukaryota; kingdom Metazoa; phylum Arthropoda; class Insecta; order Lepidoptera; family Nymphalidae; genus Heliconius; species Heliconius eleuchia. The sequence goes on along the minus strand of DWAP01002554.1, from coordinate 9,352 downwards.
TAATGTCAAAAAATAAAATTTCGGATTAAATATAAAAAATGTAAAGAAATTTAAAGTAATTACCAACAAAATAATTAAAAAGAGAAACAGTTAAATATGTATAAGCATTTAAAAAGAATGATAAATAAGAAGAAATGAGAGATACTAAAAGTGTTAATGTAAATCGAGATATAAGATACGTTTATATACAGGATACACATAACAAAGATTGGTTTGGAGCAAGTGATCTAAGCGCTAACGATTTTGGTTGTCAATTTAATAGTAAAAAGGATAATTTGGTATGTACATGTAAAAAAACAAAAAGAAGAGAAGCTGGATACTTTGCATCTCGTCAAGTATTTAGGTCCCAGAGGTTTTTTGATACAGACGATTTCCCTGAATTACGAGTGGGTGGTATTAAAACAGTATACAGGAGTAGAGTGAAAAAAATATATTTGCCTGAAACTAAGGACAAGGGAGTAGGTTCATCTGATTTGTCCTATTTGAGCAGTAAGTTAAATTGAAATATAAATAATATTATACTCCTTTTAATGTTAATAAGTTAAATTTTAACGTTTTATAAATTTTATAGAAAGAAAACGTTGGATTGATAATTATTATGAGTTAAAGAAGACATCGTCTAAGTGCGTAGGGAGTGTAATAGAAGAAATGAAAGCTTCCGTCATTAGCAAGAAATTATCTCCAATAACTCAAACAATATGTATCTCTACGAGTCCCACTAACATAAACATCGAAAAGAATGACAATACTAGTAGTTTTGACAACAGACGAGATATTCAGTACCAAGAAAAGAAAATTTTTTCGATTCCAGAAGCCCCAACATTAATATTAAAAGCAAATAATAATACAAATGTACCATTGTCAAAAGACAATAAAATAACATCAACAACAATAATTACGACTGATGACAGCAAAAAATATTCTTCAGATTCTTTTGAGCAGCATGTACACAATTTAGAGAATCCTAGCAATGATAAGCAAAGCAAAACATCTCTTGCTATTATAGAAAATAAATTAGAAAGGGAATATCGAAAAATATTTTCTACATGCAGTAAAACACCTGAAAAACCTATTACTGATCGTAAAAGCTCACTTTTAAGGAGACGGTTTATGGCTTTGACTCGTTTAGGTAAAAAAGAGGATAAAAACAATTCAAATATAATGAAAATTTTAAGCAAAAGCAGTGTAACAAGTAAAAGAGATGTATCTATTGCATCTGATCCGCCATCACTAGAAGCTCGATCTTATTCCAATACTGAAATATTTAGCTCAAGCCGGTATGATGTAAATACGTATAAGAAAGATATAACTAAAAATAAAATAACCGACAAATGGTCAACTGAGATTGTTGATAGTGATTGTCAAGATGTGAAGGACATGTTTAAATTATGGGGTAAGAAATTTAACTTAGAAGAAAGTAGTAAAGAATCATCACCAGAGAATTCGACTACTATCTCAAAAAAACAAAAAAAGAAAGTAGAGCTTGTATTACCTAAAAAGGAAGAATTACAAAAAGAGAAGAAAGAAGGAAAACGGTTTTCATTTTTCGGAAGAAAAAGCAAAGACAAATCAAAGCCTTTTAAATCGAAGAAAGGAATTACAGCTGGAAGATGTGAAGTGGGTGATGGTCTAATGATAAAAATAGGTGCACAAACTAAATATAATATAAATGAATCCACAAAAAGGTTTGAAGGTATACCAGAATATGATGTGTTAAGGAAAGCATGGTTTCGAAGATACTTACATGATAGAATTGATTCACAAAATAGTGTCCAAATCAGATGGAATAACAACATGTACGGTACTAGCAGCAGTACAGTGTTTGAGCTAATTGACTGCATTTATAAAAATACAGGCTTTGTCTTTAAGTCTAGAAGTCACGTAACCACTAGAGATTCATCTCATTACTCATATAGAAACCCTCAAGTAAATTTTCTACAACAAAGTGTACAAGCTTGGATGATACCTACCATTACGGGTGACCAACCACAGTCCATAACTAATAAAAAAAGGATCGAAGTAACTATATCTAATCAAAGATGGCTTGTAGAGAAATCTAAAGCATTATCTCAAAACATTGAGTTTGTTTTGGATACTGACGCACAAAATAAAGCAATAAGTTCGGAATATATTGTAATAGATATACCCAATGGTTATTTTTCGGAAAGCAGTGATGATAAAAGAGATCAAACAAGTGATGAACTAGTTTATAATGTCATTGAATATGACATGCCAAATTTAAAATCATTTTCACAAAATAGGGGTCAAGGTAGAAAAATAGAAAATGGTGTTATAAAAGATATACCGGTAAAATATGATAAAAATATAGATGCGAATGTTTTTGAAAAATCAATGAAAGGTCCGTGTCTTCAAAGAGATGTGGTTATTCAAGGAAGTGATGTTTGCTTTCCACGACGCTGTGATGTTATTGGTGTTGGAATCATCACGCAGCGAGATTTACGAAAACCTATGTAAGACGGTTTTTTATTATAATATTTATTTCTTCTTGTACAAATATGTATAATAAAACGACCATTTATTGGAATCCAGTGACAATAAATCAATATGTTCACATGAAAAACCTTATGTCCTTGCAAGAAATACCAGTAAAACAAGATATCACTTTTAAGCGTGTTTATATTACTACTTACTAATTTGTCATTATTGTGACCCATATTTGGTGTATTTTTTATATACATATTCTTCTTTATATTGGGGAAGGCAATGAAATCTTTGTTTTATTTTTGCTTTTTCAGATTAAAAATCAATAACGAACCTACAGACATCGAATCCAAACTTCTCCTGCCTCCCTCGAGAACATGTGAATTAGCTGAAAGTTTTTTACAAGAATACTATAAAAATTGCAGTCCTCTTGGTCTTGACATATTCTCTTGGTGTGTCAGTGATTCAAAATTACATGGTTCTACAGCGAGTAACTCTATAAAAAGTTTTAATAATCAAGGCGATGGATCTAAGTCATGTCCAAATATGTATGAAGATTATTTGGCACATTCTACTATAGTGTCATCTTGTGATACTTCTTCTTGCAGCCACTGCGTTGCAGTAGAACAAGAAAGAAAAGAAGATAAAAAGACTTTGAAATTTTTCGATAGGTTTAAAAAGGCCGGTGAGTCTAATACAGATAGAAAAAGAGTTTCGCCTAAAGACTCTCTAGAAGTGTTTAAGCGGCGCAAATATTATGCTCAAATAAACAATAAATCTAAATGGTTTAATAGTGTTCCAAAGAAACTATGTAATGTGCCTAGTCTCCAAGATAAAGGTGCACAACAACCTTTAGGTGACTGTCCTAAAGTAGATGGACGCAATATAGACTTACGTACAAAGAGTGGGAAGTGTAAGAAGCACGTTTCTTTACAAGATTGTGATATTTTACATGAACAACTAAAGGAACAACTATCAGATAAATTAGTAGAAGGTATATTATCTTTTAAAGGTGCAGGCTGTGATGACTATAAAAATATATCAAGTCCGCGACGTGCCAGAGTTATTCCTGATCCTTTATGTGAAATACCAAAACCACCTTGTGAACAATCATGTCTTACGGAAAAGAACCCGGCATGTTCGAAAAAGAATCCACCTACGTGTAACGTTCCAAAACCACCTCCTTGTCCCATTGACCCCAAAACATCATGTCAAAAAGTTTGTCCTCCAACACCTCCTCCATGTCGTTCGTCTCCTTGTAAAAAAACTTCTCTCAGTTTTACAAAACCATCTAAAAAACCTACATGTTCCAAGTCTTCATCACCTCGATCCTCTAGTTCTAATGTAAAAGTTATTCCACCAAGGATAAGATCGCCTCCAATTTCACCTAATACTTCACGTCCTTGTGCCTGTCCAAAAAAAGTGTCGATTTCAAGTATACCCAATTGTCCAATTTGCAAAAGTCCCTTACAGTCAACAGCACCGTCAACTCCTCCTCCTCGGAAACTTTTTAATTGTCAATCTTGCAATTCACCATGTAATTCATCACCATCTAAAGTGAAACAAGTTAGTAGTCAAGAATTTCCTTGGCCGCTTAAATCTCAAGTATCTAATACACCATCTAAGGAATCAGGATTAAGCTGTAAAATAGCTTCAGAACAAAATTTGTTAAAGAAAACTTCCAGTAAATGTATGGGCGCAATCAAGCGCTTAATAAAAAAATATTCGGGTTCATCTTTAAAAGATTGTCGTCCTGACTGTGCCAATAGACGCAAACTTGAAGACTGTCCACCAGCTCCACCACCTACAGCAAATATCTCAGCTAAAGCTAACAAAAGTCGCCCAAAAATAACTGGATTACATTTAAAAAAGGCACCAATGCCAAAAACTTGTTCAAAAGATTGTTTACGTGCAGTTGATGATGGAGTAATACGGCTTAACTCACGAGAGGAAATAACTGTTAAACTTAGGCAAGGCTCACCGAGTACAGACGAAATAAGAGAAGGTTTAAATATAAAAGTTCAAGATGAAGATGGTCAAACACTTTATGAAAGAAAAGATTATAGAAAAACGGATAAAGGTAGGATGCAGTTTGTTAAAGATATGTACAGAGAATCGCAAATTCAAAGACTTGTCACTACAAATCCAGATATATTACCAAAAGAAACAGATTTAAAAACAAATAGTGAAAGTATTAGCGATATGAACTTATCTAATATAATTGAAATTAATTTCAATTTAAAATTTAGTCAAGAAGATAAGACAACAGAAACGAACATACAAAACTATAATAAAATAGCAACAGAAGAAAAGGAACAGCAAATATGTACGCATCATGAAGTTTCAAAGGAAGTTTATATTCTAAGCGACCAACAAAAACAATCAAATGAGATCAATAAAAACGCAGATAGAAAAGGTGTTAATATAAATATTATTATTAAAAATTATAAAGTGCCTAGCAAGCCAACAAACAAATGTAATGAGAATATGATAACTGAGGAGTTTTCTAAGAAAATATCTGAAAAATTTCAATCAGTTTCTACAGGCTATAGTGATGTCATAGATCACCCAACATTTTCTATACATCGAGCAACGATTGCTTTGTCTGATTGTGAAATCAACAAACCGTCCAATATATCCAGCTTAGAATTACTTAGCAATAAGTTAAAAGAAACACAATCTTCTAAATTAACTGATTCTGAAAAAACTGTGAATCTAACGGTTTCAAACAAAACCAGTTCAAATTTTGAAGATATATTAATTACTCAAACCGTAAGTCGTATTAAACTTAGCAAAGATGACATATACACAACAAATGATGAAAAATCCGTTACTAGCTTTTCTGTGACTGGAAACGATACTCAATCAGAAGTTAAAGATGTCGACAAAAGTATTGTACACAAAATACGCGAAAAAGAGGAAAAAAAGAAAATGCTTAAGGAAATATTCGAGTCGCAAAGTAATGACAAACTTAAAAACAAGGAACGTTTGCGTCAAATGTTACATGCTGTGCTAACATCAGATAGTAGCGAATTCGATATTGATATCAACAATCTTGCTAAAAACCTCACAAATGAAACTTTAAAAGATGTGTATTTAAAAAATTCTAGCAGTATCACAAATTACTTAAATAATACTCTTTCGGCACAATCAGTTAGCAAAGAATTAAAAAAGATATATACTACAGAAGATGATAACAGTTATATTAGTAGTTCGGCTAAAATAGAAAACAATGGTTGCTTATGTAACAAAATAGCTCAAAAACTTAAAATGAAAGACAATATTAGAGCCTGTTGTTGTGGGAAAATTAACAAAACAGATATAGAAGTGAATTGTAATTTAAATGAAAACACTATAACAATTAATAAAGTTGATGTTCAAACTCAAAATTGTGATAAAAAGATAAAAGAAACGAAATCAAGACAATATTTAACTAATGTTAATGTGAAGGCCTGTCAAATAAAAAAAATAAGCAAACGCACGATATTAAGTTTACCAGATGACGATCAAATAGTTCTACTTAGTTCCCAAAAATGTCGAACTTCAAAGAAAATAACGCCCATAGATATATTACAGCTACACGAGACTAAAAAAGCTGTTTTAGGAATTTATGCCGAAAAACGACTAACTAAAGAAGGCACAAAGATCGTTTCTAAGCTGCCTAAGTTTATGTATGAAAGGGAGAGTGATATACGAAATTATCAAGAAGTAATGACTGGATATAAAAGTTGAAAAAAAAAATCATTTCATTTTTTTAGGAAATCTTGCTAGCATTATTGCTTAAAAATCTACATTGATCTTTGAGATTACAAGTTCTTTTCATTTTGTTTGACGGATATAAAATTGCCTTTATAGTTTTATTTTTGTCATTTAATGTATAATATATATATTTTATATATAAATTTTGTGTTACTGTTTCCTGTAATTGCGAACTTATAAATAAATATATTTTGAATGATTAGATAAATAAAAGAAAGTTGTTTCAAGGAAGTATATTTTATTTTACTGTATAAAAATGAAAAAATACCACAAAAAATATCAACCTATAATTAATTCCTTATAATCTGTGGTTTCAATATCACAAAATGAAATAAAAAAATATGAAACAAACTCCTTAGAACTAAATTACCTTTATCTTTGGTACTTAGTGATATCATATTGCTGTTATTAAATAAAGGAACCTTCACAAGCGTGTCTGAAAAGAACAAAATGCTAACTGTTATTTAGTTTTAAAAAGATATATTTAATTTTTTTTAACACATCTTTAATTAACACATCTTCTGTATACAGCAGGGTAGGTATTGTTAAGACATTTGGCTCCTCACTTTCCTCCCAATATGGAAAATTAGTAGTGGTTAGAGGCGAAGCCAAACACCGCTCACTGTTTTCTTACCAGAGCATATAAATGACATTTAAAAAAAAAATTTTTTACAATTATGACATAAAATCTATGGAGAGTATTGGTCGGTTACATGCGGTTACATGTATTAGGTATCCAGCGTGCGATGGTGCTTGCCTAGTAGCAGTAAGATACTATTTACCTTTAAAGATTTTTTACGCATATTGAAATATTTTTAAATTCCAGTATGGCAAGACAAAGCACGGCGTTGGGTTACCTAAAAAAACGCGAAGTGAAGAACAGAGTAAGTGTTTACTAAGTCCTCCATGACCCTACTCAACATAATTTAGTAAATCAGTGAATGTCAGTGGGAATAGCGGTAAATATTATTATTAGAGGCCAGTCTTGGTGCCGGGGCAAATATTTACGCGACAGTTTATGGGTTTAATTCCCACTCCAGTAATTGAAATATCTAATATATTCATTTCCTCGCTCTGGTAACGAGGCAAAGCGCGACGTTGAACTCCGCCAATTTACACACAATGGCTCCAGAACTGAGCGGAAAGTGAATAACGGATGTGCCTTAATGGGAACCGAGTACCCTGCTATACGGGATACAGTGTGAAGCTAAAAAAGCGTGAATATATAAAGACAAATAACAAAATCTTACCTTCCACCAAAAACCAATTGTTAGCACAAAAACAATAAAATCTAAACATGTGACACAAGAAGTGCTGACAAATGCATAATGTAGTGCAGATCTAAGAATGTGAATATTCATATAACAAGATATTAATAAAATATCGCACCTTTAGAATTATAGTGACCTAATCAAAAAAGCCCCGATTTTGAGTTTTTGTCAGTATTTGACCTAAAACGACGCTGTACACAGCAGGGTAGGCAGAGATAACTTAGAATTAAGACACTAGGCCCCCCGCTTTCCGCCGACCTTTGAAGACAGAAAGTAGGAAACAAGGTTAATTTCTGACAAAAACTCAAAATCATGTTTCTTTTTATTAGGTCACTATAATTCAAAAGGTGCGATATATTGTAATATATTTAATTAAAAAATTATATTGTCATAATAACTAGTTACAAAATCAACTTAGACATAACTTTGGAGATATGTATAAATTTGAAAAACAATAAAAATGGATAAGACAATGTTAAAAAAAAATGTTTAAAAAAATTCAACCTACATCATTAAAATTAGATTATAGATTTAAAGAATGTGTGTTACATATAATTTACTTACAAAGTAAGGTAATAATTATTATATCAAAAAAACAACAAAATCTTTTTAATATATGTTTATTCAAAACACGATATACAAATAAGTACGTTTTTTGCACAGATACAACACAGCTAGCGTTCAACAGACACAAAACACTGTACAAATTACAGATTAAACAACAATTATTTACGCTACATTTGAACAATTTTAATAGAATATTCTAGTAGAAATAGAAATACAAAAAAAGAATACTGAATTATTTATATATCAAAATAAATAACAACAAAAAAAATTTATTTTTAAATGCATGTCAAAAGTGTTTTTTCATTTCTTTAGTAATTTAATGAATGAATGTCATTAATACATTAATATTCAGATATAAGATAAAAAAAATACTTATTTAAATATTTTTTCTACTAGAACATTCTAATTTAGACTAAGCTAGGGCCTATCTGTATAATATGGACCCAAAATACTTTAAAATACATTTGAAGCATATAAATGCAGTAATAAATACATTATACCTACAAATTCAAGTGAATATATCTTTAAATAATACCTGTTATTATAAAAATAAAACAAGAATAATACAACTTAAAATTATGTAAAATTGGTTATATAGATAAAAGATTAAAAAAAGATTGAGCAAAAACTTAAATATAGAATTATAAAAATATTGATTCAGGTATTAAAATCAGATCTCAATAGTAAAAAGAAAATATAAACTAAATAGTTTAAATTCAAGACACACTTTTCAAAAAGTAACTAAGAGAGTATTTTATTCTATAACTAATTTTGACTAATCATGAATTCTTCTGAACATTCTTCTGAGTCATAATTCGTAACTACGTACATTTGTTTAAAAATTTTCAGAAAATTAATAGGGACATCGAGATGATTGAATTAAATATTTTTTTTGATTTAAATAAAAAATTTAAATTCCAAATTTCATCAAAATCTGTTCCGTAGTTTTTGAAATATCGGTATATATAGGGTGCATATAAAATTCAAAGGTCAGTATTGATTTTTTGTTATTAATTATTATGTACAAAAAATAATTCAATATATAAATTTCATTAAAGATCAGCCTCGATAGGTTTAAAATAATAATGTATTTATAAACTGACCATGATTTGCGACTAGGGAGTACAAGAAAAGCTATTTAATATTAACTCCAAAACAATTTAATTTGACAAGATCATGAAGGAGGATTAATGAGTCATAGCCTACATACATACAGACATAGCTTAACGCTTTATCCTTTGCAGGGGTATTCAGAGGCAACGGAGCGCTAAACGCTACGGTCTCTACATACCTCTTTCGCCTCGTCCATTGTC
>DWAP01002553.1:0-13292 GCA_018230625.1 Heliconius eleuchia | reverse complement strand
AACCCACAACCAGTCGGTTTTACAGTCACACTTCGTGCCACTGCGCCACGACCGGATAAAGATAAAGCATTTTTTTTTCTATTGTAACGTTACATAAACAACAAATAAGTAAAATAATACTTTAGTACGTCATCTTCTTGAAGCAAGTCATTCGCACTTCCGACATAATACAGCCAAATGTGAGGGTTTCTAGTCCAGTCTTCCAATGAAAGAGGCCAAGCGCTTCGTTTATTTTTATTTGGTGGAGAAAACCAAACAATATCTTCTAAATGGCCTTCAATCTTTATACATTTACAAGTGTCTAAAATAAAATTTTTGTTTAAAATATGTAATCATAGTGCGAAATATAATAATTTATACTTTGTACTTTAAAGAAATAGTTTATAAAAAATAAAGCTTAAATTTTTTAAAACTTTGTAGTTTCTACCTTCAATACTCATGATTTCTTTTAATTGAAATAATTAATTTCTTTGAATAAACTAACAAATATTAGGTAAACTTGTATGTAAACAACGTTTATAAAAAGAGTGAAGAAATGTCAAAATATTTTGATCACAGATTAATTACAATAATTAAACAGATTCCTTTTCAATTGTAGTTATAAGTTAATACTAATAATATTCGGTACGGTAAAAATTCATTTCACAGCTTTATGTACGTGAGTACGCACGGTCAGGCCCATCGTGATTCAAGAAAATACAATAAAAAATTACAAACCTAGCATATGAATTGATTGATTGATCAGTAAAAAATATTTTAGAGAAGTTTTATATTAAAAAATGTTTTCAAATTTGCCCTAAATAGTGATGAATTGTAAGGACTTTTGGAGTAATCTTTGAATGAAATTTATAACTTCATCGTTGACTGGATTTATCGACCTAAGTTAAAAAAAATGTAGCAGATTTATTTACCGCTAGGTAACTCTTATTAAATATTATATTATATACTACTAGGTACAAACAAAAGCCAGCGCAGTGGTTAAAGGCAACTTAACGAAAGCACTTAACAAATTCCAAGTAGAATCGGCATTGCAGATTACCCAAGGAGGTTGTAGTAAATTAAAACTCTCATCACGTAAACTTCATTTTGTTTTATTTCGGTGACATTACACCATGATACGCCATCTAGAGATATTTTCTGGGCGAGAGCCTGGACTTTGGTATGAATAGATATGTTCTTGTAAATGTTGTTAATTTTACTTTCGAGGCAATTTCTTTGTTAGTAAAATTCCTGGAGTGGGCACCGGACTACTCTGGGGTGCCGCGGGGTGGCACCGGGTTCCTATGAAAAAATAAATTATAACAAATAAAGTAAATGAAAAGTTTACTAAATATGTGGACTTTGTTCCCAAGATAACTGCCATGTCGAATAAAGCTGCGTTTACCATTGCCTGATATAGTGGTTTCAGTTAATCATCATTGGCTTATTAAAAGCGATAGATAGAGAGAGGAGATAGATGGAGGCCCCTAACTCCGGAAACAGTCACTAATTGTGTGGATTATGCACTCTTGTTACGCAATTTGAAATATTTTTAAATATAAGATTTTTGTGTTTTTATATGTTAAGATTTTATTAATTTATATTTTAAAATGTAAAGTATTTAATATAAGTAACCTATTACTAAGATTAAACATAAAATTAACAAATCGTCTCAATAAGAATTTTGCTTCATTTTAAGTTCTTTACGTATAAAATAATAAAAAATACTGTAAATATGTGGTTTTTCTTAAATCTCCTACAGATATGCTAAAACAACAAAGAAGAAATCTTTTACATTTTTTATTATTACATTTAATATATATATATATATTAAAATATGTGCTTTAATTTTTTGGTTAAATTTTCATAATGCTTAACAGGAAATGAAACTAGATTATATCAATTTAGTTTTATAATTAAGTTGATTTTTATACTCAAATTTGTATTCTTAAAATCCCATAAATTTCAATATTTAAATTGTTCTCTCGCCTTACAATTGTTATAATGTGTTTGAAAAATAAGAATAACACGTGTTTTACTATGTTTAATAAAAAACAATATAATTGGCATTTTGATATATTTGAAAAAATATACAAAGAATTGTTATAGTTATGTTCACTGTACAGTTTAAACAATTAACATTCTAATAAATGCGTTACATAAAAGTGATTAATAAATCATTTTGAAAAGTAATTAAAACATATACGTAAGAGTTTGGAATTATAAGATATAATATATAGATAGATGCCAAGACACTGTAAAACATAACCCGTATGTAAAGTTTAAGTTATATGTAATTCTTCAAGTAAGCTTCTAAGACAAATATTATTATAGTATTTATATATATACAATGTTTTGGGAATAATCAGTTTAGATTGATATTACTTTAGTTTCTTATGAGACGTGAGCACGACATCAATAGTAATTAATAATACTTTTATTCATAAAAATTTAAGTTCACATCTAACACTCAAAATGAGCGTTCTAAACTTAAATTTTCATAAATAATTGTATATAGCTACAACGGTACATGTAAAAGTCGTTGATTCTAAATTCTACATTATATTATACAAATATCAGTGGGAAGTTGACATTTAACTCACATCGAGGCGGTGCACAGAACACAACAATCTGTCACTGTCACTCCTACCTCTGAATATTGTTCGACCACACGTGAATCTTAAATATGATATACATTTAAGTATTCTGTAGTTGCCTCTACATTCAGTGGAAATATACACTAATGGTTAAAAAGGATTCATGCCAGCTATTTATCTATTTACTTAGAAATGTACTCTTGTTTATATTTGATTAAACTAATTAAGGTCTGTTATTCTGTATAAGCATAAAGAAATATTGCTATATTTTATCGTTCTATATATAATGTATTTAATAAACTGAGTCTGTTTTATTACGATTATACAACCCATGTATTTTATATCGTACGAGGTGTTCGACGACGCGTTATGTAAAATGTTGTAAATGTTGTATTCTTGATGAAAAGTTGAACATGAGTCAAGACTGAACGAGGCGTAACATATTTTGGACGCAATTTTATTGTCAAAATCTGAAAATAACTCAGTCTTAGTAGTTGAAGGAATAATGGATGGATTTCTTTCCGAAATTGTATTTATGATTTTTCTTTTATTTTGTTATTACAATTTGTTCTATTCATAAGATAAAAAACAATAATAAACAAACGTCTGTTAAGAAGATTTTTTAAATTTGTAATACGAGTCAAGTAGTTTAACGAAACTATGATTTACAAATTAGCTGCCTTTGATTAGAACAAAATGTAGAAAGCTATTTTAAAACGTACTAAAAAAATTTCGCTTACTTTAATCAGTCTGTCTTTTCAGATTATTATAAATATTTTTACTATAAATCAGTGACAAACAAGAGTAGACTCGGAGTACATTGAAGCACTGTTATTTTTCCCAAATAATTTACGCCTAATACATATATTCCATATGTAGGCACTAACAGTATAAAAAAAATGAAAATGCAACGTAGTGTCGTCGGATTGTTAAAATTCCTATTTCCGAATGTTTTTTTTAAATTAATACTATCACAATATATTTAAGTAAAATCGATCTACAACGTACGTATAAATAAAAAAAAGTGTTTTCTTTTTATATTTGCAAATGTACCTATAACAGTTCAAATCTTCTTATTGTTATATCTTATGGGCATTAATGACTTACACTTTTTTATAAGCCAATTAATATAGTAAACGATGCGGTATAACATTATAAATAGTAATACCTGCCCTACATTTAAAAGACGTATAAAGATGGAAATTTTAGTAGGACGGCTTGATAAATTATCGCATTATAGGATGTGTTTAAGTGGCCATATATTATGAAAAAAAAATTATAGAAACTCGATTAACCGGACTGGTTGTTGTGCTTAAGCATTCGGATAAACATGTAGCGTATGTTTATTTAATTAGTTATATTAGAAATGCTAATAATTATTTTTCGATTTTGTCTTTTAATCAAAAATCTGGTATTTCGATTGGTAATCCGGATATATATTGAATCCGTATAACTGAGGGCCAGATAATCGAGTCTTCATAGTATGCTTATTTAATTTTTTGCAGCTTTGCAAATATCTAGAGAAAAATATTTAAATGTGTCAAATGAAATTGGACAAAATCACAGCCTATCCAAAATAACTACAGCACATGTCATGCGGTTGAGATCAGGTGTGTTTAATTTTTTTTATATATATATTTTTCAATTTATCTTTTCGACCAGCGATCACTTTTAAAAATTATTAAAATTTCAAAACTTCAGTAGTCACAATCACTTTGACTAAGTTGTCATTAATTCAAATTATAGTCTAAACTGTATACTCGCTAATGTTTTACTGAATTATGTTATTATAAAAGTATTTAAAAAAAAAAAACGATTCATTAAAATAATAATGAGTTCACTATACAAATCCATTTCTATATGAAAACATTTCATAACTATGGCACAAATTAGGAATATTCGTACTTTTACATTAACAGTATTCCATAAAAGAATACCATATAGATCCTCGGCCAGGATTCTTTCTGGTCTATAGAAAAAGTTACAAACATCTGTTTCTCTCAGACCTCCCTTTACAAAACAAATAATCCTGTAAAGTGTGAAACAGGTACGTCACTATTTGACAGATGACGCTTTCATCAATTGTCACGTTGCCATGTCATCGAAGTCGAACAAATAAATATATTTGTCGGTATTGTAGCTGCACGTTCATTAAATTAGGAACATAATATGTAATTGCCAAAACTTCAACTAATTTAATTAAATACATTTTGCAAAGTCCATTTGTAACATTTTATTCCTTTTAAACTAGCACCATATCGTCTGTCGCCAATTCCATTGAATTAAAAGTGTAATTACATCAAAGATATGATATTTTTTTGTATACATACACCTTTAAAGTTCAAATGTTTTCAATTTTCAAAGGTATCCCTTGTTACAACGGGACCTGCAAAAGTTTCCTTAGTATACCACTTCATAATAGCACCGCCATACACCATCCAAGTCTCTTTCTTAGCTTAACTAACTCTCTCAAACCATTGGTCACTATATAACACATTACAAAGAACTCAGTTCCACAAAAGTGCATAAAACAAAACTAACAGTCTACGTTTAGAGTTCCAGTCATATAAGAGCTCACGAGTAATTTGGCTACATCCAGAGAGCGTTTAAAATGTCACTACATTGTAACACGACGATACGCAATCGGAGGCGATACACTGCTGCTATAACGCAATATTCTCAGCGGCAGTCGTGGCGGTCGCGGTGGCGGTCGGGGCACAGCCGGCGCGCTACGCCGCACAGCGCCAGCGACAGCCCGAGCCGGCCTCAAGCGGTTGGCTGCACGGTGGGTTGCACGGCGGCCTGCACGGCAGGGTGCGAGCTCAGGTGCGTGGAGTCACTGCGGCGCGGCGGCGCGGGCGGCGGCCGCTTCTTGATGGGCTTGGGTTCCTCACGGCGCGGCGGGGCTTCGCGTCCGTATACGTTCTCATAAAAGGGATCTTCCGCAGCCGCTGCTCCTGAGCCCGTCCCGTAGTGCTCCTGCACCCACATGGAGACGCTCGTCTCCTTGTAGTCGTCCGACAGCGGGTACTCTCTGAACCCGAGCACCTCGTGCGGCGTCGTCGCGGGCTCAAGTTTGCACTTCTGCGCCACTTGCCACTTCTTCCTCATCACCCTTTGCAAGTCTTTGAGGAATTCTTTGGGTGGGTTGCTGTTTGAGTCTGCAAGTTTCTTTGGAGACGATAATCGAGTGCTTTCGTTACGCTTTGGCGGCGGCGGCTTACGGGGAGACGGAGGTGCATCTGCTAAATTAAATGAAATTTTCTTATTTTTCTTCTCAGTGTTGGTCGGAAGTTCATCCGCAAAATTGACTCTCTTCATCGAGCTGGTGCGTTCTTTCGTCCGCACTTCTGCTTCCGTTGTCTTCTTTTGAATTGAAGGACTACCATTGCTAAGTTTTTTTGTTTGTAGCTCTACTAGACAAGCGCCATACGCCACATTCTGTTGCCCATAGATGCTCTTATCGGAATGTAAAGAAGACGTTTTGGAAGCTTCGGAACTGACGCTATCGAGAGAGGGCTGTCGTGGAAAGACTCGATTAGGATCAGAAATACGATTGCTGTTTCTTTGCCCAGCGCGGGCAGTTTGCTCAATCTGTTGAGCTGTGAGTTGGCTGACGATATCCTGCACGCGGCCGGAGTGCGCCTCCATGGCGTGCTCAGGGGGCGGTGGCGGCAGGCTGAGCTGCGATCCGGATATATCCTCGACGGGCTCGAGTGGGGGCGGCGGCGGCAGGGAGTCCAGACTCAACGTAGAACTGAACATCCCATCCGTGACGTCAGCGTCAGGAGGAGGTGGCAGCGGTAACTCTTCACTGACCACTTGTGTTTTATCATATATAGTGTATCCGTAAAGGGAGGATGCGGTGTCGACGCTGCTACGGTACGGGTCGCGGGTTATAGTGTCGTAGTGCGAGTAGGGCGCGGGATTCTCCTCGTGCCGCACTGGACTGCTGGTAGAGGTGATACTGCCCGTATTGTATATTGCCGTTTCCGAAGACTCTGTAAATTATAAACGAAAAATAAAGTTATAAAGAACATATAGGGTTTACATCAAAGAATACGTATTAATGAACATTTTTTTATACATTTCTAAATAAGTATTTATCTTTCCTAAGTGTGAAATAACTTTAAAATGTAAAAAATATGTATGATTGAATATCTCTCATAGGTATGTGCGTAGAAAATCTTTATACAATTATCTGTGAGTATACATAAAATCAACTGAATATTTAATTATTGATGTCTTGTGTGAAATGTATTAAAAGCCATTTGGAGTAACTACGACAAATACGACCAATTGTCTAATAGGTACGACATTCGAAATACAATTATATAAATAATATATTTTATGATTGTACCCGTATATATTTTGTAATAATATATAAATAATATTTTTTTATATTTTTGCCTGCTTGTCAGTTTGCTTGTATGTTTGTGCGCGCTAATGTAAGAAACGGCTTAACCGATATACAATAATTTTCACTATTATATTTTTTTAATCTTCCCTTAACATTTAGTGTTTGTTTTATTAAAATAAATAAAAATATTATATCAATATTCAAAAAGTTTTTTTTTGGACTACATTGCTTTAAAATAATTGTTTTATTAAATTGGCTTCAACTTATGTGTTTTCAATGTATACATATAGCCTAATAATGTTTATAGAACACAAAAGTCATTAGAAAACAAATAATAATGTATTTCAAGCGGGGAGAGCCGCAAATGGATCGCTGTTAAGCTACGAGTATCAGCTATTTGCTTAGTTCATTAAATTGGTAATACGTTAAAATTTTTATTACTTACACTTATTTAAGACTTATTAAATTTGGTAGTAGAAAATTTAATTTCAAACAGAAATTTGAATTATTATAAATTAGATAAATGTGAAGTATTAAAAATGTGAACTTAGGTTTAATTGTACGAATTTGTAAATGTACAAACGGCGAATTTGTTGTGCAAAAATTATGAATATGGATTGAAAAACCTATAATTAAAAAATATATAAATACCTGTAGTAGTGGAATGGTGTCTTTTGAGCGTGGAGTCGTCCCGCCTTGTCCGTCGGGTGAGAGTGCCCGAGTCCCCGGTGTCTGTATCACCTTCGTTCTCTACCATCTCCTTTAGCTGGCGAGTCATCCAAGTCAATGGAATGTTTGGTTTCATTGAAGGCTTGCGTTTGATTGTACCTGTACATTATTAGGCCATTAATTAAGTCTTAACGGATAAACATATTACAATATATAAATATGTCTTAATATATTTTAATTAACAGCTGGTGTTTTTACAATTTATTATTAAATCTGTTAACTTCAATTACACTAAGTAATTGTTATTTCATAGTGAATATAAAAAATACTGTTATATATAATTAAGATTTTTTTTAAATGTACACGTTACGTTAAAAATATACACTCATGTTTGTAATTACATATTTTTATTATAATTGGATGTTCAGAAGAAAATTAATATGAATACACTACGTTCTTCACGTATTGCCATGTTCTTCGGAGAACTCAACGTTAGTTGATAGTCTTCTTGCCCGTGTGAGGAAATTTTCCCGAATTTACAAACAGCAAGCTGCTCCACGACGGCTTCAGCTTTTTTTTCATATTTTATTAATAATATAACTTTACGAACCCATAGGAAATTCGCAATCGAAAGCACTCTCCGACGCGGTACCGCCATCTGACAGGCAACCACTGGAACTAGACGACGAGGCGCGGGAGTGTCTAATGTAAAATTGATTATTTAAATAAAATGAAATAATTGTATAATTATGACAATAACATATTTTTCTTAAGTCAGTAACGACTCAACAAAAACACAAAATTAAATAAAGCAAAATAACCATATAAAAGAACTTAGCAATCGTGCACAAAATTCGCATTTGCAATTAGATTGTGATTTGAAAAAATAAACAAAACACCATCGCTGCAAAGCACTTACATTTAATACAATTAATTATCTATATAATAATAACATCAATATAGACAATAAAGATTAAATATTATATATAATATACATTTCATGTCACAATATCTCAATCAAAATAATAAATATACTCATATAATATAATGTACGAACCTGCCACTACTGATATCAGAGTTGGCGACACTAGCATTGCTGGAGGCCGGCGCGGGGTTGTTGACCCCTACTGGCGCCGCGCCATTAGTCTTCGTTGGGATCGATGTTATCTGCAACAATATTGTTTATTTTAACTTATACATAACTTATATAACACCCACAAAAATATCTATCTCTTAACAAAGTATATTATAGTTTTTTAATTTTTATATTAAAGTGTTAGGCAAGAAAAATACTTGGTAGAAAACATAAATATTTGAACGTGGCGGGACCGCGCCTGGTTGGTTTCCAGGAGGCGCGGGTTCGACTCCCACTACATTAAAATTTTTATACGTTTTCTAAATAAGTATTTTTCTTGAGTAAAGAAATCGTTAGTTTTTATTACCGATATTTTTACGTAAATCTATATCAAGGTATTAGAAACAATATATACAATACATACAATTTTCGGAGCTAAACTAAAGATGCTTAATAAAATATACAACATTTTGTAAAATATACAAAAAAAAAAAACAAAAAAATGTCTAAGATTGATTAGTAGAGTAATGGAAGTAAAAGTGATTACTTACGGAACAAGAGCGCGCGTGGGCCAAGTGATCTAGATCTTCTTGCGTGAGCTCTTCGACTAGCGAACGGTAATTCTCCAGAAGTTGTCTGCCATGCTGTGAATTCATAATTATATGGGTTACGATATACATATTTATTTAAAATATTAAAAACAATAAACAAAAGAAGGCATTTTATAAAAATAATTAATATCAATATTTTTATACACTAGTTAGAAAGTGTACTAGTATGTAATTAGGTGACAGTCTGGAGGGATTGCATCTACAACAGGGCAAAGAAATGAAAATATTAAATATTTCATTTCTTCAAGTAGGAATCGAACCCACAACCTGTCGCGTTTAAACTCCCACGCTTGTGCCACTGCGCCACGGCTGGCCTCATCATGTAATTGTTGGTGCTTTACATACCTAATATATAATCTACGAAAATATTTTATCTCATGTATAATGAGGACGACTCAAATATTGGTTTACAATAATAAGTTACCTAGTTATAAAAACGTACGGAAAGTTTCGCGATGTTTGATAACTTTGTTTGAGCTGGTATTCTAAAGAATTGCGATATGTTGTTTCGAGTAATATCTGAACACAATGATTGTATGGTCATATTCATTAATTTAAACTAATTTTAACAGGAGTTTCATAAAAAAAGTACCAAGATCTTCAAATTAATTTAAAAGTTACAAAGGAAATCTCACCTTGGCTATCCGCATAGCAATGACCCATCTCTCGAGAGTGCTCTGGTCGTCCGCACAAAGGAACTTGATGAACTTGACACTCTTCGGCTGCTGGAGTCGCGGGTGCTTAATTGCAAAACAATAATCTGTTGGCGATTTATATTTCTTCTTCCAATTAACGCCTAAATACACTTCGTTCGTGTCGAACGTCGCGAGGCACACCAACTCCTTCAGTGTCTTCACTTTGTCTTTGTCCTTCGGTAAATAGTATAGTCCTAATAGATAAATAGAAAATATAGTTGTGTTAAAATGTAGAAAATTCGCTTGCTCGTGTTGTTTTTGAATGTCTAATGCTAGAGGTGTGGCCACACAATTCGCGTAGCGTTATCGTTTGTACATTTAAAAACAAAAATCAATTCCGATATTATCTTTTAAGATTACTAACCGGAAGGCCGTAGCACGAAGTAATATTTCTTCCATCCTTTCTTGGCATCACTCTTCAAGTAGAGAGAGCCCTCCATTGGCGGTACGGGATGACCGGAAACAGACGGTGCACTAGATGCTCCACTTTGACTAAAAAAATCTTCTATTATCACATGGCGTGAATGTTCATCTTGTTCACTCGACCAACCTAGCGTTATTAAAAATATAGTTTATTAATATAAATATTTGAATAAATTTATTTAACTAATATCAAATATATAAACCTTATATTATTAAGCAAGCTGTATAGCTTGATCATTATGGAGTAAGGGGTGGAACATGACACCCAAGGATTTTTAGTAACAAAAATTAAAAACCTATGATGTATAAAAACGTGTACACATAAAACATGCTTAAGGTAAAATCAAGCAATTTATGAGAAAATATTTTAACACCAACCAGCTCGAAAATCTCTTTTCCTTGACACTACCTTAGTATTGCGCTTGAAGATAAAATAATTCATACGGATTTATTTAGACATTTTGTAAAAAGATATTAATTTTGTCCCATTTTTTATTTATTTTGTTCGTTAATATGGACATACGGCGTTACGGCAAGATAGCTTGTATAGCTTACCTCTATCATCTTCAGTGAGAAGGAATTTCTCGGGTGTTTGGAACAGTGACATCTTATCAGGTCTCTCAGCAAATAATATCTTATTCTTCGATTCCCGCGTCCACAGCATCAAATTGTCGACAAGCATTTCATGATCTTCGTACACTCGTTCTAGATTTTATACAATAATTTATAATGCAAAATAATATGTAATGTAAATTAAGAAAAAAGGTAATATTTATTAATTATTGTAATTGATATCCATAATTATATATTATAATAATACAGAAATAACTAACAGTAAACAAATAAATTTTAAAAGCGTAGTTAAACTAAATATCTTACCCATATGAAGATCGGGCAGGTGTTCCACTATGGCCCACTTTGGCTCCATTGTAACATGATTTTTATCCGCTAGCAGCCTTGTTACATAGCCGCACGTCATTTTTTCATCGACAAGTAAGCTTTTAGAAGACCCATCCATCGAGAAAGCTTTAATAAATAATTTCTTTACATTCGCTTCTCTCATTCGTTCGAGGGCAAGCTTAATTTTGTCCGCTTTCTGTTGAAAAACAGCATCCTGTGAATGTATATATGACATCTAAACTAACTAAGCAAAAAAAGCGAAATCATAAAAACGTTATAGAAAACGGTTAGTTTATTTTTATTAAAAATAACAAAAGTAAAGACAAAATATACTGTAAAAACAATTTATAAATGCAAATTATAAACCATGTCATTATAGAAGAAGAATTACATTACCTTCTGATTGGGAAGTAAACTAAGTTTGATTGCTTTACATTTAGAACTTGCACTACTCGAAGCTGATGATTCACTAGACAGCATGGATACCTAAAAATATAAAATTTATGAGAAAACCTTATAGATTTAATTTAAATAACTATAAAAAAATACAATCTTAATAATTTTTTAGCCTCCTACTGTATCTCGCATATAGCAGGTCAGGCAAAGGGAACCTACTGTTGAAGCACTCAGTTCTACATTGACCATTTTTAATGGCGAAACTGAATACCGTGCATTGTTTATTATTTACAAAGTGTATAATTACTGTATCACTAAATGCTGAATCGTTGTCAGGAGAATCTGTTCGTGTTATAGTAGAAGCGCCATCGTTGCATTCTTTGTTCTCTGGCCTTTGTGCAGTTTCACCTTCACTTTTTTCTTTGGATTGGGAAGAATAATCTAGAAATATAAAAAATATTAAATTGAGTTGATGGAAATGACATTTTTTTAATAATTTTTATGTAGTTAATATTTATAAGTTTTTATTTATCTTATAGGTATTTACTACTTAGTCTCTAAATGTCTAATGTATAAAATATACGTATACGTACGTAATATACGCACTCACATTAAATTAAGCATAAATAATTTTAAATTTACTTAATAAATTTTATTTACTTCATTAAATGATCATTGAAAAAAATTAACTCATTAATAATAAATAAATGATTACCTGAAGAAACTCTTGAGATTTCTTCATCATATTCCGAATCAAGGGCACAGAGCTCCCCAAGGATAGCGTCCAAGTCAGCATCTTGGGTCTCCTCTAAATTCGCCATTGAGAACCTGTATGAGTCTATACGAGGCGCCACGATCTCCAGCGGCCGCAATGCAGTGGCCACTTCGCTTGTCGCGCTTAACCCCTAAAAACGAAATATTTTATTTACTCAACTATTTTTTTTTTCTTTTTAAAAATACTAACAAAACCTAGATGGCCAAGTTTTAATTTACGTTTTAATGCCAAAGTTCATTAAGAGTCATTTCTACAATACATTTTTAAGATTGTTACAACGGAGTTACGCAAAAGTATCGACATGTTGTGTGTAGGTTGGTATTGAACTTTAGCGGTTGCAACAAAACTTCTTGCTGCATTGCGTTTATAAATAAAAAAAATAATTTACGTACGCTACATATTGATATAGATATTGGATATGCCTGGAATACTTGAAGTAAATTGTATGAAATTATTTAATATTGTAAGTAAAAAGTATATTGATCTATAAAAAGTATATTGATCTATACTTATTTGTTATAAATATATTTATTTAATTTTAAAAGATAACAGTTTATTATATAAACATGTTTGTTTTAATAAAAGAAAATTGTTGTAACTAGAATTCTTTTTTCACGTTTCACGCTGTATCCCGGATAAAGAGTAGACAGAGAAATCCTAGCGTTAAGACACTCCGTTTTTTACTTTCCGCAAAATTTTTGAGGCATTGCATTTGCGTGTTGGCGGAACCCAACGCTGCGCTTTTTAATGTTATCTAATATATCATCCCCCGATTGAGAATCGAACCTACAACAGTCGCTTTTAGTTACACG
>DWAP01002552.1:0-13294 GCA_018230625.1 Heliconius eleuchia | reverse complement strand
CCTCGAGTGGGGATCGAACTCACAACCAGTCGATTTTACAGTCACACTCTGTGCCTTGCGCCACGGCTGGTATTTTTTATAATGGTATTTTTTTACATTAAGCAATTTGGTATTGAATTCAAGTAAATAGTTTTAATTATTCATAATTCACAGCTTTCCCAAGTGCAAAATCTTTTGTTATCAATTTTTCAAAGAATATCTGAAAAATGAATGAAGCTATTCATTTTGATCCATTGTTTAATTTTTATAAAAAATTAGGCCAACAAGCAGAATGAGGTGACACTTTTGGTAATTGACAATCTTTTGAGTAGAATAAAAATTAGAAAAAACTTAAAATTTTCTATTATAATCTATGTCTTGTAGAATATTCATATGAACTTTTTTAAAATGTATAATTTACATTTCGCTCATTGGAAAAAAAAATAATTTACCTATCCATAATACAGTTCGGCGCCACTTTAGAATTTTTGAACATCTAAATTAAAAAAAATTAAGAAGAGAAAAGAATTTGCGAATTATGCGTTTTGACGGCGTTAAAATATATATTTAAAAAAATATATATATTAGAGATGAAGCCAAAAGTCGCCGTAAACACGACATTGTGGGTCCGATTCCCTCTCGACGAAATGAAAAATTAATTATTTTCGTTTCTAAGCTCTGGTTCCACCACTCAACACGCAATGCGTTCATAATTCGGCTAAAAGCGGAATGTCTTAGCACTAGATTTCATCTGCCTACCTTACCACGTGCAGAATACAGTGTTAAGCTGAAAAAAAAAACAGTTCATTGGCCGTCCAATACAAAAACATTGAAGGGCAAAGACGTCCCGTTTATTATGTATGAAAAATGTGACAAGATGAAATTCAGATGAGCGCAAATAAATTTTTATGCGTTTGATGTCAACCTTTGAAAACCCGGAATATATTAAAAGAAACGTAAAACTTTACCACAGAACATGTCGTATAAAATCTTTATGGGAAACTGATACTGAAGCCCGGCTTTACGTGGTGATTTTATTTTATTAGCTACTGAGAAAATGGTATAAAATTCTTTATACCATAAACTTACCTGCTTATACGCTTAGAGATTTTTTTGTGTTTTCTCTTAATGCAAAATAAATAGTATGAGAAAAAAAGATGAGGCGGTTTTCGTTTAAATATTTTTAATTTAGTTATTATTATCATTACAATGTATTTTAGCGTTAGAAAACCTTACGAATTATTTAGCTCCACCAAAGTGTGACACTCTTGTTACTCTGTTGTTGTAGTGTAAAATTGTATCATATATTTTGATATGTTAAAGAATATATATTTAAAATGTATAACCTTTTATTTATATAATTTTATTTAATAATAATTTATATGTTACTTATAATGGTTTCATATTTTCCTTGACCTTCGTGGCGAAAGTAGGAAAAAAACACAAATGTGTTTATCAGTTAGAGTACTTCCTCCACCTCCTTAATCCGATTAGTTCGTTAGTAGTTACTGTTATATTTTTTACTCAGAAGAATATCACATTAAAACTATTAGACTATCTTTATATCTAAATTTAATATGAATTTGTTGAACTACTGTGATTTTCATCAAAATATTTTTTTCTTTAAATGTTATTTTAAAACCAATTCAAACTATTTAAATTCAGAATAGAAGCACTTGTGCCACCTGACGATTGCAGGTTCGATTCCCGGTCGAGGGAATTAATTATTTTATGCGAAGTGAAGTTTTCAATTCCGCCATTCAACACGCAAAGCCTCGAAAATTCGGCAAAATATAGGGAATGGAGTGTCTTAACATTATCTTACCGCTTTTTGCCCTATAATATGCGGGACATAGCGTTAAGTTAAAAAAAATATATAATTTTTTTATGGTTTTATTTTTTAGACTTGCACACTTGTATTCTTACCTGTTTTATTTTGAGTAAGCAAAAGTTGTTACCAGATAACTCATAATTCCGAACTTAAAATTCATTAAACAACACAATTTACCATAAATATCTGATTTATTTATTCATTGAGCAAGAACATTTATCCAAAGGCCGAATTGGTAGAGTTCCACTGTCTAACGACTAGCGATTCAGTGACTACTCGCCAAACTTACCCTGGTATTAGCATAAAACATCAAAACTCGCATTAAAGTGTCCAAATTCTCCCCTTAAAATATTCCCCCGTGCCCCTCTCTGCCCCGTGCTCGGTGAAGCGCGGGGACGGTGGCGTGTGGTCTAAGATACAATCCAGGAAATCATTTACTAGTTAAAAATAATATTTCTTATGCCATTTTGAAATAATATAAATTATTTTAAAGAGTTTTAATTTAAGCGTCCAATTTACTTTAAAAAATTGCAATAATTAATGGTTGGTTTGAATAATCTTTAACAATCTGTTATGATGAAATGATACACATACAGACATACATACAATAGATTTATATGTTTTACATGATTATATACATAATTTTAGGCTTACCATTTATTTAACAGATGGTAGATAAATTATTGAGACCGGCTAAACTATGTGTAAGTAGAGATAAGTGGGTATTATAAAAAAAGAAATAAAAAAAAATCACCTTCACGCTGTATCCCGTACACAGCAGGATAGGTAGAAGATAGATAGTTTTAAGACATTCCGTTCTCTACTTTCTGCTGAATTCTGGAAGCATTGCGTATGGAGTGGCAGAACTCAACGCCGCGCTTGGCCTCGACACCAGAGCGAAGAAATGGAAATATAAATTTTAGTAAATATTTCATCTTCACGCTGACGATTTTACGGTCACACTTTTTGCCGCTGCGCCCCAAAAAAAGTATGTAATTGAATTTACGGTGGTAAATAAAGCTATCAATTATAATAGTTAACGAGCGACTACCATCAACACTTTCGACGTTTAATTGTCATAAAAAAATTTAAAGGTTAATTTTCTCAAACGGAAAAGCCTAAAGTCTTTGAATTGGACGAAAAAAAAATAATAAACTCTGTATTTTATTCAGCTACATTATTATACTTGAACAATAAAATAATTATCATTTATCGCTATGGATTTTATGTTTTGGAAAGCGCAGGAGTAACATGACTACGGAGTTTCGAAGCCACCCTTTTGTATCTATTTTAGATGAAAAATTTTATGGCAAAACTTTCATCGCTTAACCGAAAACAGTTTTGCAAGTTTCGTACGGATTTAATTATTGTGAAATGATTGATGAATCGTAAATAACATAAAAACAATTCAATTGTTTTTGTTTTTTTTAAAAGAACGTGAATTGTCCGTTTATTTTTGTTTTTCAAATATAACAAGCCCACCGTGAGGGACAAAGTATAATAGTAACGGTTGCTCGATGGTTGTGGATTCGATCTCAACTCTTAAAAATGAATTACTTCATTTTCCCACTCTGGTAAGATAGAGTGCGGCGTTGAATTCCGCCATTCAAATTTGGATGGTAAACAGAAATCTTTACACTAGGTTCTCTATAACTTATTTTTATGATGTCTATATGCGGGAAAACGCAAAAAAGCAAAAAACATATATATTATTGTTGTATCCAATTATAATAAATTATAAAATATGAATATATGTATGTATGTAGCACATTTAAGCTGTTTTAAAAATTACTTAATTCAATAAACAAATAGATTTTTTCACGAAATACAGGTAACTAGTTACCTGTTAAAGTAACATTTTACAAAAACATTATAAAGATATACGTATATTTTTATATGCATAATATATGTATAACAACTCAACTGAAATAAATTTTTAACCCATCGTTCCTTATATGATGTTCACTTCAAAATCACTCACTACACGCAGGTAGACATTTTTAAGCCATACGCGCTACATTGTATAGCAGGCTAGGCAGAGGAGACCTAGTATCCACATTCCGTTCCCCACTTCCCGGCGAATTTTCAAGGCATTGCGTGTGATAATATTAAAACCAAAACGAATGATAATATTAAATCATTCATTCCTCTAGTTTGAATCGAACCCACAGTCGTCGCGTTTACAACCACACGCTTGTGCCACTGCGCCTCAGTAGGTATAATATTAGCAACAAAGACAGAAACAGTAACTCATATGGCTCGGAAGTGCACCCGTCAAGCGTCAAGCGCCTTTCCGTCATCCGTCCTTGGTCCCCTTTATAAAGACATCACCCTTTGTCTCACTGGGGACGGTTGCAGTGAATCGTGAAGTTACCCGATTCGTCGCTTTGTATTACTACCATTAGGTACTGATATTTACATACATCTCGATACGTACTTGGATATTTTTTACGAAAGTAAAATCGACTTGAAACGGTGTAGAATTGTGCATTATTTATTAAATACGCGATGATTACAGCTTCAATTCCGGTTTTGAGGTTGTAAAATGTTTGTTTGATAATGTATATTGCATTGCCATTTGACGTAGTGGATTCCAAAGATTCCTACTGTATATGTGAAGGGTATGACTTCGATTCGCACTCGAGAGTATGCATTATTTTCATTTCCTAGCTGTAGTAAAAAGTCGCTTCTCAACACGCGATGTCTCCAAAATTGGGTGAAAGATACGAACAAAGTGTCTTAACACTAGCATTTGTCTAACCCGCCATATAGGGTATGCAGAGTGAAGCTCCACAAAAATATATAGGTAAAACAATATTATGCGAGAGAAAGTGGGAGCAGTTATTGATACGTCACATTTTTTTTTGTCACAATGTCACAATATACGTAGTTATTATCAAAGAAGATTTATTAAGCAAATTAAACTTTTCCTTGATCTTAAGTTAAATTTGTAATCTCTAAATATATTGAGAAATTATTTTTCGTAATAAACCGTCACTTTAAATAGGAAAAAGTTCCTTTGAAATAAAAAAAAACAAATAAAATAAATAAATGAATTGTGTATATATAGACATGTCTGTTTTACTCCACCGGGTCATATTCTGGTAGCGTCAATCAGTGAACTGTTGCTTGGGAGGGGGCTTAAAAGTGCGGAACCGTGTTGCGTCAGCCGACCACGACCATACAGCCAATACATCTGCCAGGATTGAAAAGTAATATTGTATTTACTTTAAAATATACAACACATTTAAAAAAATCTCAATGAATTTTAATATACGAGTATTACCTGACAGTTTGGACACTCCGTTTTTCTCTCATCTTTAAATATACTTATAATATACATCGCGTGGTGTGGTCAAAATAAGCTCCGTGCTTTGTCTTTGCTAGAGCAGGGAAATAGAAGTTATTTAAATATAATCACTGGGGGAACATTCCCTCGAAAATTCCCTCGAAATTTACTATCGAACACTGTCCTACTGCTCCCCGGTGGACTCAATTTTGTTTGAATGTTTCTATTTTAGTTTTTTTCTGTCTTTATATTAATTTAGATAATATATGTATGTAGCGGGATATAAGCCCGCCCACAATAATTGTTTATGATTAAATATATTTTACCTGCCACAACCGTATCGGTGGTTTGTAATTAACTTATTTGGAAATTATTTCACTTTTCGTCTTTTTAGTGATCTCTCTTAATTCTTCTTTACACTCAGTACCTACAAGCTAAGCTAAGCTAAGCTAAATTACAATTTTCTCTCCAGTAGTTTCGTTTGTGCTTAGTCTATTTAATGATAAAAAAAATTATAATACCCTTGTATAGATTGCTCTACGCAGGAATTAAATTTATCTATATTCTACCAGATTACAAAACTAGTTCTAGGGGGCACAAACGTGCGATCGTAAGCACGACAGGTTGTGGGTTCGATTCCCTCTCGAGGAAATTAAATATTTCATATTTTTCTTTCCTTTCCTCGCTCTTATAACGAGGCAGACTGCGTAGTTGAGAGGAAAATGGGGAAAGGGAACGGAATGTCATAACACTAGGTTCCCAGATTCCGTCTGCCTACCCTGCTACGTGCGGGATATACCGTAAAGCTAGCATGAAGTGAAGCATTATTTTAGTTATATATCGCGTATGTCGCTTTTGTAGCATTTTAATATATCTTTGCTTTGCGTGTGTACACTCGTTTTAATTAAAAAATAATCTTTTACCAACTTGTCCTGAAATCCTTTATGTTGGAATTGTTGTTATAATAAAAATATTTGTACGTATGAAAATGTTATTCATTTCCTGGATTTAAAAAATGTTTTCAATTTGTATAGTGTGTAAATTGGCGATGCAATACATAGTCGTGGCGCCGGGGCACAGGTGAATTTAGGAAAAAATAAACATATTATGGTCAGAGATAACTAAATATTAAGACACTTCATTTTCTGCCTAATTTCGGGGCATTATCTGCTGAGTGACGGGGCTAAACGCGGTTTTATCCTGTGCGGGTTAATAAAAATTTTAATATAATTATCTCCAAATGGTGATAATTCGAACCAAGAAATAAAAAAAAATGAACGCTCACGCCATATTATTGCAGTCAGGTAGAAATACATATCATACTATATCATTATAAATCTGTTCAAATTTAAGCGACGTTAGGTGTAGAAATCTAACTCAGTTATATTAAATATGCTATTGCTTTTCATAAATTTAAAATGAAAAGTCATATACTCTGACTTATAAGGACAAAATGATATGAAGAGTATCATTTTTACTTTAACTTATAAAAGCAAATTTTTAAATAGCTTCTGCTTTAAATCCATTCTTCTCTTCAATTTGTCACGTGAGAGACGTTAGAGTTTTCAACGATATATAGGTAGCCTTTTATCATTAGTCATTGTCAATTCTCACACAGCAAAAGATACTACGAAGCTTGGATAGCTTATGTATTATAAGAAGTATAAAAGTTTTTCGTAAACAACAGAGTGACTGACAGACTGAAACTGCTGCGTATGCAGATAAAATTTTGACTGGAGGTTCCTTGGGGAGAGTAGCGGAGCACCAAGGGATGTAATAAAGTTTTGGGGGAACCTATTAAAAAAAAACTAACTCGGGTATATGTAAGTAAGAAATTTATATGAAATTTCTAAATTTAAAAGATTAAAAACCGATGAAACGCTTTTAATAAAGATCAATGATAAATGAAGCCTTAACTCTAGCGATTCTAAGTTATTAGAACTGAGGCGGTGAAGCGTGAATGGAGACCAAGAATAGGGTCCCGTACACCTTTTCATTAAAAAGTTCAATATTTATAATGAACAAGGGAAAATTCCCTCACGTTGCTCATATTAAAATGTATTTTGGGGAACTCGAATCCCTTGCATCGCATTTTTTAGAAAGTTTTCTAGAAATTAGAAACAATAGACGCAACAGAGCACTTTCCCCTAAGTAATTCAGAATTAATATTCCATAATATCCTTCTATATTACTGAACTATAATAATATATCTACACGTACATCCCACACACAGCAGGATATGCAGAGGGCACCTAGTATTAAGACAGCGTGTTGAGTGGCAGAACTCAACGCCGCGCTTCCGACCGGCCTCAACACGTTGAGACACGTCGAAATTTTCACGTCTACATGTTGTATATCCTTATTTGTTTGACATTTTATAGTACCAATCAAATATCAAATAAATTAGAATAAACAACATGTAGACGTGAAAATTTTACAGTATTTACCTTAATAGTAGATATCATAAAGTTAGTAAAGAAAAAAGTGACAATCCTAGAATTTCGTCTTTGGCTAAGGAAAACAAAATTAAGCTACTTATCTGTCTAGCCTATATCATATTTTTATAACATAAAAAAAACTTGTAATATTATTATAATTAAAATATAAATATATTACTAATAAAATAAAATAAATGTAATAAAATTTAAACATTATTTATTATACATTTTAAGTAATCATTACTAAGGCCAGTCGTGGCATGTCCCTGTAAACGCAACAGGTTGTAGGTTCGATTTCCACTCAAAAAAATTAAATAGTTAATATTTTCATTTCTTCTCTCTGGTGTGGAAATAAAGAGTGGCGTTGAATTTCGCCGGTCAACACGGAATTCCTCCAGAATTTGACGGAAAATGGGGAGCGATGTCTTAACACTAGGCTCTCCCTACCTACACACAACAAACGGGATACTGCGGGAAACCTAAAAAGATAAACATTTTGACATATACACAAAAAATATCTTAGAGACGCATTATTGTCAGGCAATCCACTGCCCAATGTAGGTCGGTGGCGAAAAAGCCAGTTAACCATCGCTAAAGTAATAAGCACTTCAACTTTGAAATTGCTTTACATAAGTCGGCTTTAGTTTTTATTTTTCTATTTCAACACTAAAAAATGACTGATATTATAACGTATCCTAAAAAAGTTTGCAGCACCACTCACTTAGATTAGGAGCCAAAATATGCTTCTCCCGTAAACATAAACTTTTCCTCACCCACTAAGTATTCTGTTAAGAGGTTTTTAAATTTATTCACCCTTCGATACGAAGTTTCTCAAGTCGGAGGAAATTCAGGCGATTAAATCGACCGAGTGCAGAAAGTTAAGGGTTAAATTTGCATAGAGATAGACCTGGTGTAGTATTGTCTAAGATGAATAAGAATGAAACTTGAATGCAGTGGAATTCTTATGTTAATATTCAATGGAAATGCAAGAAATAATTATAGAAATTTTATTGTATTATATTTATTTTGTGGCCGTCATGGTGTAGCCACAACGTCTGACTGTACGCGATGGTTATGGATTTGATTAACACTCGGGAAAATGTTTTCTTTTTCTCGCTTGGGTACAAAGACAAAACGCACTGTTGAATTTGGCCAATTAACTCGCACTATCTCGAAAATTGCGCAAAGATTGGAGAGCGGAGTGTCTTAACACTTGGTACCATCTGTCTACTTGTATGCAACATATAGCATTTAGATAGGAAAAACAAACTAAATTGTAAAAAAAATGCTTTAATATTAAATTTAAAACCGAAAAACATTTGTAATCTCTTTCTGCTTTTAATGGAGTAAGTATTTAAGCTTTTAAATTATTATTAGCATATTCATCACCTCCTTTCCAATCTTAGAAAGACATAGACATTTTTCCTTGATGTCTTTCCTATAGCCAGATGAATATTTATTTACATGTTATAAAAAGGTACAGATACAAGTTATAAAAAGTTTGAGGCCCTCGTGGGTTAGTAAACATTACGGTTGTGGTTTTGGTTCCCATTTGAGATAATGATTTATATTCATTTCGTCGCACTGGTAACATTTCAACAAAACACGATGTTGAATTAATAGAAATAACACACAATCTCTCGAAAACTGGGGAACGGAATGTTTTAACATTAGATTTCCTCTGCTTATTCTGCTATATGTAGGATACAGCCTGAAGCATTCCAAATATATATAGACTTAAACATTATATCCCTATACATATTAGCCAACAGATACTTTACTAAAAATCTATATTATCAGAAAAAAATATCTTTTTTTTATTTCTGGACAACTTTTTAAATTTACCCTACATTATCACAACGTCCCCAAAATATTCTTAGACGCTTGACATTTTCCCCACACATAATGGATACAAATAACCAAGTCGAGTTTCCACCGTCACCTCGTATAACCGCCGCTTCAACGATCTGATGAGAACTCATAAATCAGTACTCGACGCGAACGAGTGTGTTAAAAGCGTGATTTGTTATCTTTTGTTGTTCGCCGCAGTTCGAGCGTCGGTTTGTCTTAGAAATGTTATTATAAATCAACGTTTTGTTCCTTATATAGTTGGTAGTTTCGATAAATAATAGGCAAATAGAACAACACCATTTTGTACTGTTGTTTATTCAAGACGTTTAAAATATAGCTGAAAGTTTGATTACATTAAAACGCTGTGTATGCCGCTAATAGTGAAGAACGGTTGAAGCTTAGTGGTCAGACGCTCTGTACCTCGCATTTCTCGCAATTTCTAAGATATTACGTGTCGAGAGGTGAAAATTCCACACCGCGCTTTTCAATTCCATCAAGAAATTAAAACCTTTTAATTTTAGTTTTACCATTATCACAAAAATCTTAAAACTGACAGAATCTTGAAACGACATCATAAAGTACCTCACCTTACAACATGTCATCGCACACTTTCAAGTAAACTGTACAGTCGATGTAAACCGCAGGTTCTTTATAAGACGAGTATGAGAGCTCGTGTACTAAGCGCCCTCCAATTAGGTGTAACCCTTACCGTGCTCACTCGAGAGAGTGTTTTCAAATGTCGTCTTCTAAAGTGTTGGGTGTGACGAACTTGGTCCTTGCAATGTGTTGTTGTTGTTTGTAGTTTGTGTATATTAGCTTAATATTTTGTTTTTATTTAAAGATGTATCCCGCCTTTGGTAGGATAGGCATCGGGGAACTTACTGTTAATATGTGGTTGAACATCTACTGCATAATTCTAAATTTCGAGCTAAATTGATGGAACCTAGTAGAATTTCTCAATCTGGAGGCGTCGCCTGTTGAGTAGCGGAATTCAAAGCTGCGTTTTAATTAGATGTCCAATAATTGCTAACTGCTAACAAATTTTATAGGATTTCTTCATTTTTATGGTTTTGTATTTCAAAAGGTAAAAACGGAAGCCATATATTATAGGATCAAGAACATACATAGTAAATAAAAGAAAAAATCCGAAAAATGAAAAATTTCATAGAAAAAATAATTACAAATCAGTTGTTTTACTTTCCGCAGACCTGTTTTATAAGTACGGAAGCCTCGGTGGGCGAAACCGTAAATATGTGTAGCAAGTAATATTTAAGATATTAAGGTCATTAAATTGCGGCCAGTCATATAATATCCATAGTTCAGAATTCAGATTAACGTACGACTGTAAACGCGACAGGTCCTGGGTTAGATTAAATGAATTATTTATAAATCTTCACTTAGCACTGCTAACAACGCCAATCACAGCATTGAGTTCCACCACTCAAGAAGCCATGCCTCCAGAATGTGGCAGAGAGTGGGCAACGGAAGTGTCATAAGGAAAACTAAATGTCTTTTCACTAGGTTCTCCGGTTATTACCTTATGCCTACTAAGCTGTCTGCGGGATGCAGCGTGATGCTAAAAACATTTATAATACATATTAAAATAATATATTTTCGATTTATCTTCAGCAATTCAAAAGGCCCAAGCCAAATGTGACAGACAACTTTTTAAAATATAATCCAGTTATATGAGAATGACCGTTAAAAGATATTATTAGCTCAACGAGCTCAACTAACTGAATTCGGTCAGTATATCATTAGCCGTTGCAGATCACAAAAGAATTACCCTACTATATTTTATTTCCCTCATTATACAGATCAGTGCGTTCCTGACTTTGTCCATAGAAACTCTGATAATATTATTGATATAGAATTATAATCTTTAGTTCCAAAGAAGAGGGGCTATAATTGTATGTAAGATCCTGTCTTAATATTAACCGTTAGTCTGTACCACATCTTTGATCTAACATTCTTCGACGGGAAATCCTGCTCAGCAGCAAAGGGAACTTGTATTGAAGTTTTCTAAATTACAAAGCTTCACAATTGAGTCGGATAGAATTCTCTTTTAACGATTAACTTCTTAATTAGTTAAACGAAAAGAATTTTCACTTAATAATACGTAAATGGGCACAATAATTAGATATTTTCTTTTATGATTCTTGGTATTTTATTGCTCTGTACTCTGTGGGTTAGTGCCTGAATGTGAACGCAATAGTTGGGGGTAGGATCCTTACTTGGAGGAATGATTAGACAATGCTACTTACAAATAGGTCGGAAACTGGAAAACATAGTGTCTTACTCTACATTCTTTGTAATATACATTCTATATAGCAAGGAAGTCAGAGGGATAAAACGTGAAAATTAAAAAAAAACATTATTTGAAAATAGTTTTTAAAAACACAACAAAAAAAAAAACAATAAAACATATAACAAAAACTTACGAGCCTAAATCAAATAATAACTGATGCAAAGTGATTTGGTCCACTGAAGATACACTGTACGGACTTCCAAACACCCGGGGACCAATAATCGTATACAACATGAAACGTCTATTCATAATAAAATGATTTAATTTAGCTCCTCGCGTACGGAGTGGGCATATATTCGAAACACGCATTACACCCTCGTGTTTGTTAAGGGATTTCTTTAATAGAACGGAAAGGAGACTCGTGAAACATGGGGCGGTGGATTAAGTGTAGAGCGATTTGATTTCGGTTCTTGGATTCTAGAGGTATTGCGATATGATCTTTATGAAATTTATAATACATATGCTTTTTGATACTCAATTATATTTTATATTCTTCGACTAGTATATTAACTAAAGGAAACATTTTAGTATAATGAACTTAATATTTAATTCGTAATATATTTCAAGAGGGACCTATATTTAACCTGCTCACTACTTATTTTATCGGAGACTGTTTCCGTAGGCATTTCGAAAAATTCTCTCTTAGTGCTTTTATACACTCTCTAATCCACCTCCATAACGCATTTAGGAGTCCAAGTCCAATAGGTTTCTGTGTGTTGTCCAGACAATTAAAAATCAACAGACAGAACAGAAACTGTTATAAAATTTTCTGTTACTACTGTTAGTGTGCTGAATGCGGGACAAGCAGGAGTAGGCAGAGGGAACCTAGTGTTAAGACACACAGAATCTCACTTTCCGCCGAATTTTTTTTAGGCAATGCGTGTAATGGTGTAACTCAATGCCGGACTTTTGCCTTAGTGCCAACACGAATAATGAATAATTTCTTCTTTCATATTTAATTTCTTCGAGTTGGAATCGAATCCACAACCTGCGGCGTTTTCAACCACACGCATGCGCCCCTGCACCATCATTGGCCTCAATTTTATTTCATCACAGTAGATATTGAATAATGATTTTCAATTCGTTACCGCTTATAACTTAACCAGCTCTCAATACAGAGTAATGTAAGAAGGTCTTCAATTATTAAACAATGCAATCGCGGGCGCCAACCCTAACGTTAATACTTGATACCTAGTATTTGGGTCACGAAGCACAGGAATGTGTTCTGTAGCTTTAATATTTAGCGATGTTTTATTGTTGAATGTATCATTTTTTTTTGTTTTATTAAAAAACTATATTTATGAATCGAGTACTTAAGTATGAATTTTAAGAGGAAAATAACAATATTTTTTTTAATGTATGTATAAGTACGTTATTAAATTTTCAATATTTTATCTTAATTCCAAACGTGATAATAAAGTCTTTACGGTGACGTGATGGTGCGCCACTTAGGGATATAATTATATTGAAATGTCAAAAGGCCAGCCGTGGCGCAACGGCACAAAGTGTGACCGTAAAACTGGCTGGTTGTGGGTTCGATTCCTACTCGAGGAGATGAAATATATACTTAAATTTATATTTCCATTTCTTCGCTCTGG